>OZ024830.1:21394122-21699122 GCA_964016985.1 Anodontia alba
GCGAGATTGATTTTTAAAATCTCAGACTGCGAAAAAGTTCTAAAGTGTAAAATTGGAATAACGGACTATTGTTGAACTTACCACTCGCTTGGCTAATTCAGCAGACGACAAATTGATTATATGTTTCTTATTTTTTCCCAGAAAACAGGATTTGACATTACATGCAAATTGTCAGAATGGACAATAGAGACAATTGCATTCAGTGTCAGGCAAATCATGTTTTCTGGAAAATAAAAAAAAAAAATCACCAAATAAACATATTTTCATTTGTTTTCAGGATACCTACATGTATACGGACTATATGATGAACTTCACCTACTACAACTTGACGTATGATACATGCGATTCATCTACCGCCTTCCCCTTCCATGCCTATACAGCGATTCAACAGGCAGTCGTCATTTCCGAATTCTGCGGAATATTTTCGAATGGAACATTTGCGCTCGTTCTATGTGCTGGCATGTGCTCCTGCACAGTCCGTGCAGTCTGTTCTCGACTGTGCCTCTTGTTTGCAATACTAACCACTCACACCATTTTACTGATATTCATATCATTGTATAAGTATCTTTATTGGGGATATTTGGCCACCGCAAACAAGACTTTGTGTCTGTTTATAGCCAATATTCCGTACTGCCTTGAGGTTGCTGCCATCCTTACTTGCACTCTGTTGGCATGCAAGGTATTCATGGATGTTTATGTACCTCGTACTTCAATTGGACGGAAAAACGTCCTTTTCTGGATATTAACCACTGCCTGTGCCTGGGTATTAGGATTTGGCATAATTTTAATAGTGGTTGTGTCAGCTGGAATCAATGACGATCTGTGTATGGCACTAAATGTTCCACCTTACGTATTGTTCATTCTGTCAATGGTCACAGTTGTGATACCATACCTTTGCAGCATTGTGGTTACCGGTGTCACACTACGGATACAGTCTAAACGAAATACGACAACCGGAAATGTAGTCGAACCTCCGGGTGAACAAGATCGCTTTCAGACAAACATGGACGAACCTGGAACCGAAGATATAACAACAGTTGTTAACTCTGATCGCAAGAAATCACTAACACCTTGGATCGTATTCAATGGCGTCGTCGTATTTTTTGGCTTTCTGATCCGGGTCATTTTCCATCTAAGCAACCAGGAATCATTAATACGACACGCCTTCAGTGATCTGGCGGCAAATATAATCTTTCGGCAGGCTTCTTACCTTGGGTATATTGTGTTTCTTGCCACCTTTCCTTTCATGTGCCTCATTATAACTGAGGTCCGAGACGTTTTCAAGAAACGTTGTTGTAAAATAGTCATACGCATCTTGTGTTGTTGCTGTTGCCGTTGTTTTTGTGCTGATAATGTTGATGATGACTAACAATATAGAAAATTTGCAAAAATACATTGAGCCGCAAACTTAGAAAACGTAAGTACTTTCTCATATGTGCGAACAACGAAGACTCAAATCATCCTGCGCATCCGTGCAGTCTGATCAGAGTTTTCGTTGTCCGGATGAAGAAACTTGGCTTCCTTCGCTATCCTGATGTGACATCACGAAAACATACCTATATGATTTTGACCCCCTTAAACCCCACTTTTATATAGTAAAACTGGGGTTTACAGGGGTATACATTATTTTTCTTATTTCTGCTCAAAACATAGATTGTGGGTACTCGTTAGAACCGCCTCGCCGAGGCGGTTCTAACGAGTACAGCAATCTATGTGTTGAGCAGAAATATGAAAAAATACCGGAGTTTTTGTATCTGAAAATTTTCAGTTTTTGAAGGAGAACTTTTCTATATATTTGAATAGGCGTGTTTTCGTAATGAAAATGAAAATGCGCAGACTGATCTGAAGGTTCGCAGGGAGCACATGTCCAAAGATACTAAGGTTGGCACGATTAATCGGATAATCTATTAATTGATCGATAAATTCCACAAAAATGATTATCATTACTGATTTGCTAAAAATCGATTTGTGTGTTTGTTACTTTACCGTATTTACCCTTAGTATTCAGACACCTAAACTCCTTACCATACTTAATCTTAACTTTGAACAAGTACAATTTACTACCCATTGTTGTATCTAAAAAACTGGATGGGTGGCAAACAGTGTAGACCCTGATGAGGGTCTACACTGTTTGCTCAGACTTGGCTGACCAAATATATGCAATAAAGTATATGGTAAGAGTCATGCTTAGACAGGTAAAATTACGAATGATCAAATCTTCAGCGATTACTAATCGATTATTGATCACAGTGGCAGGACTGATAATCGATTATCTTTTCATCTCTGATTAGCCAGTCTTACTTCTTTTTGACGTTGATGCTCACATAATTTGCAACGTAGGGAACGAACCCTTATTGTCAGCTACGCGAGTGTTCTCAACAATGACAATACGGTTGTGCATCAAGTTGGTCAATGTAAATACCTTGTTTTTTTGCTACATTCTCTGAGCCTATCCTGTTTTTTGTCAAAACACGAAATGGAAAACGACAGCAACTTACCAATTTGAACGGGCCCTTTTAGCAGAAAAAAATAACAAACAAAAAAAAAAACAACAACAAAAAAAAAAACAAAAAACAAACAAACAAACAACAACAACAACAAAAAAACAAAACAAAAAAAAAAATAACAACTAGTCTTTTATGCTATTCCGTATGACGTCAGTTCAGCGCCCCCCCCCCCCCCCCCCCCCCCCACACACACACACACTCCCTTGAGTCCGTGGTCACCGGTGCTATTACGTTTGAATGGAAGACATTGGTAATGATTAGAAGTCCAAGTCAAAATTGAAATATGTTCAGGGGACTGGTAACACTTGGAAACTTGCTCTGCCATTTTGTACAAGGGAGACAACTTTTGCAATTTTCTGGTTGCTTTTCAGCGCGCTAAAACCCCTTCTGAAAATGAGTCTACTCTAAAAGGAAAGTATTTGCTCCCAAGGGGAGCAAATTCTTTCCTTTTAGAGTAGACATATTTTCAGAAAGGAGGCTGATTTTGATAGTAACCTCCCTTTAAAGTGTATCCATTCCCCTTAAATTATTACAGTGGTCCGCGAAAATGTGTCTAATGGGCAAATGATTAGAGTAAAGATCAAGATCTGCCAACTAAGCCCCCTTCCCCAAACCCCCCCTCCCCCCCCCCCCCCCGCCCACCCCACGATACACATACACCATGTGTTCTTCAAGATATACTGTATAAGCCCAATAGTTTTGTTGTATGCAAGTCTGTTCAGTACATAAGCCAAAGCGTGAGAAAAGGTACCTTCGGACATGTGTGCCCAACTAACACTCAAATTTGCCCTCGCATTGGTGCAGTCTGATCAGAGTCATCATTGTCTGCGTGAAGAAACTTTGCACCGTTGGCTGTGCAAAATGCGTCTAGTGAAGATTCTGATCTGCAAATCCGACGTTGTGCTCATACAATCCTTTATACCCTGTTAATGCAGACAGACAGGCAACCTGAGCAGACAGAATGGACGTTGGTCAGACGCAACGTCTTAAACGATTATACTACTTAGCACTGCATTACGAAAACATGCCTATTCAAATATACTGAAAATTTAACCACCAAAAAATGAAAGTTTGCAGGTAAAAAAAATCCGATATTTTTATATTTCCGCTCAAAACATAGATTGTTGGTGCTCGTTAGAACCGCCTCGTCGAGGCGGTTCTAACGAGTACCCACAATCTATGTTTTAGAGCAGAAATAAGAAAAATAATGTATACCCCTGCAAACCCCAGTTTTACTATATTAAAGTGGGGTTTAAGGGGGGTCAAAATTATATAGGCATGTTTTCGTGATGCATCTAGCAGATCTTACATATGATGCACCATGTGGGAAAAAGGGCCCTTATGCCATATGCGAATGGCGACGGTCCAGATGAGCGTGCGCATCCACGCAGTCTGATCTGGATATTCTCTGTTCGTCGACATACACTACAGTATCCATTGATTCTGTTCGCGGACAACGAAGGCCCTAATCAGGATGAGCGAATGCGCAGGCTGATCAGGACCTGCATTGTCCGCAAATTGCACAAAGCCCTTTTCATGCGTTGAGCATCTTATATCAAAAAGAAATAAAATGAAGATGTTCAAATTTTAAGACCAGTATGGTAAGGAGTTTAGATGTCTAAATATTAAAGGTATATAGTGTTATTTTATTATATGTCTGGTAAATAGCTTTGCTGAGTACAAGTACAATGTATATGTATGTAACATTGTGAATCAACACCCAGCAACTTCTAGATTATATGTATGTAACATTGCGAATCAGCAGCCGAGGGCTTGTCCGAGGGAGACGTTATCTGTCGAGATGAAACAAATCTCCATACATGTATTACCCTCGTACAAAGGTGACAATTGTTTTATTATACCGAATTACAAGTCAGCTATGACGGCTTGCGAGGGTAATATGATAGAATATATTACCCTGCACGTGATGTTATCTCAGCCAATGAGATTTCTAATATAGCTTATGAATAATAATGATCTATACATGTAATAATGTTTGCCTATGACTATCTGTCCGAATACCTAGGGTAAGTACGGTAACAAACGCGGATCAGAGAGCGTATAGATCTATTCGTGTTCGCTAAATACCGTAGTCACCCTAAGTATTCGGACAGAGAGGTTTGAGCAAACAATGTAGATCCAGATCAGACGCCGCAGAACGCGGCGTCTGATCAGGGTCTATACTGTTTGCCACTCATCAAGCGATTTTAGACACAGTAACAGGCGTTAGAACGATCTGGTTAAAATCACGATCTGTATGGTAAGGCATTAAAAAGCACAGGTACTTGAGGTCAGGAATGTATAAAATATGGTCGAATTCTGTTATCGTCTGATGTTTTTTTTTTTATTTATCTTTTTTTATTATTATTTTTTTAGCAACATCAGGAGTCAGACTTTAAGTTTTCCCTGTCGAAAACATGTTTTAAAAAAAACAAAAACAAAAAAAAAACAACAAACAAACAAACAAACAAACAAACAAAAAAAACAAAACAAAAACAACAACAACAATAAACATACAACAACAACAACAAAACTATATTTGCTCGAAACGTATCTATACACATAGATATTTTTCCAACAAATATCAGTTTTTACACGTGTTTTTTTTCCTTATCTCAAAGTCCAAGGGACTCTCTGAAATACTTTGACATATCCGTATCTCGACATATTTGATTTGTAAAATTGAGGAAAAAATGAATCGAACAATCACATTTCACAATTTGGTTCCTGACGTTTAAGCTACATTGAAAATATTGTAGATTAAATTTCCATGTTGAAAACAGGGACCAGATTTTCACTTCGAGATAAGCGGTTATTCGAAGCGAAGTCGAGATAACGAGAATCGACTGTATGTAGATACATAAACAGTCTGATTTTCGTCTTTTTTTCTTATGTGTAATGGGTTAAATTTGAACTAGATTAGCACACAGAGAATTTCAAACTTTGTTACTGCTATTTGTATCCGAAATCTGATTGTAAGTGTTTCCAAGTATTGTCGAAACTTGTTTAATTTGTTCCATTATCGATTCGCCGATCACTGTACGGCCCATCAACACAATAGTAAATTTCCCTACAAGTGTCGCAGCCAGCGTAAATGTTTCTTCGGTTGCCATTAACGTTTTCTTTGGATCCTTTCTTCCTTCTAATGTGTCTTTGGTGACGTATTTGTTATTTTCACAGTTTAGCGAACTATTTAACAGATTTGTATTAAAATTCCCTTTACCAAGAATTACATTAGTTACTTTGATACACAGATAATGACTTTTTCCGACCCTGATTCTGACAGGGTTCCTCCAAGAGCTTGCAATGAACTGTCTGATTTGAATGGCATCTCGTTCGGTTATTTTGGGTTTTCCTATTTCGTACAGGATTTTGTCATTGTGATCGAACATGCTGAAGGATTTTTCTTCTTCAGCATCTGTTAGTTTTAACATCTCCACAATGTCATTTGTTTTATCTTCCATAGCAACAGGGTCTCTCGTACCTTCACAGCAATTAAATAGAATGGATAAGCCTATTGCGAAGACAACTGTGTCAGCATTGTTTTGCTTTCCTTCTGAAAGCGGTCTACTCTAAAAGGAAAGAATTTGCTCCCAAGGGGAGCAAATTCTTTCCTTTTAGAGTAGACCCCTTTCAAGGAGGGAGGGGACAATTGTGTCAGAATTGTTTTTCTTCCCTTCTGAAAAGCGTTCAACTCTATAAGGAAAGAATTTGCTCCCAAGGGGAACAAATTCTTTCCTTTTAGAGTAGACCCCTTTCAAGGGGAGCAAGTTGTATGCTGTTAGTGTAGACCCTTTGTCAGAATGGGATTGGTGTACAGGAAATGTAAAATGGTCGAGAATCTTCCCGGTGTATCCAGTCCCCTTATGATCTAAAGTCTGTGTGAATTTTATGGTCAAACAATACCTTGGCCCAGTAAAAACACAGCGTCGCAATCAGACGTCGTTGCGATATCGGAACAATGTTAGTAAGTAAGACGTTGTGTGTTTACGGAGGTAGAACTCGTACAAGGAGATAACATTCCTCTTCGATGACAAAAGCACGCTCACAGAAACTGGTTCTCAACGAAGGCGGAATACGTTTTTTCTTTTTTTTTTTTTTTTTTTTTTTTTTCTGAAAAATAATTTACTTTGAGAAACAATTTTCACTGTAACGTCTGTTTTACTTCCAATGAGAAACCAGTTTTTGGTTGTGTTGAGGTTTTACGGCCCAGTCAACCCAATGGGGTCATGTCGAGTGCGGTCAGTTTACCTAACCACACGTAAAATGCAATTCCGTAACAGCGACGTTTAACGTCGCAGCGACATCGAAACAAAGACGTCGCGGTGATATCTAAATGACTTTGTTGCGTGTTTGCTAGGAAAAATTTCTCACTATATCGGTTTTATACCGTAAGTTATGAAGTAGATTAATTTCAGTCAGCGCACGACAAAACCTACAATAAGTGCGACCAGCGAAGACTCCTATCAGCCTGCACATCCACACAGTCTGACCAGAGTGTTCGCTGATCGCATGTGCCTTCTACAGCCTCCAGACTATCCAAATAGGATTAAACGAGAACCTTTGCCATACTCCGTGGGTATACAGGCTGATCTGAGCCTTGCTTGTTATACATGTCTTATTGTAGGTTTTGTCGAGCGCTGACTCATTTGTTTTTTAACCCTTAAAGCGCCAAGAAAATCTGCATCTGAAAATGTCGTCTGCTTATGCCGTCTGCTGCATCTTCTTGCAAACTTTTCAAACTTACATTTTGCATATAGGCAAACAGTTTGGACCCAGATCAGACTGCTCCTAAAGGAGCAGTCTGATCTGGGTCCACACTGTTTGCAACAATGACTTTTAAAGTAACCGGCAGAAGACAAAGCAGACGACAATTCTTGTGATTGGCGCTTTAAGGGTTAAGGTGGCTGGATACACTTGAAAAAGTGTGCTGCCTCCCTTCCCTAGTATTTAAAAACCTTTCTCAGTTGGGGTTTCCGAATTCCTTCCTAAGGTATAGACTCAATGAGAAGGGAGACAAATGTTTCTATGTTAGAATTACTTCCCTTGATGTGAACTCATTCACCTTATACTCACGGTTTTTACAATTAGAACAGAACCTGCAAATCTACTGCTTGATGTTTTTGAGTGTAATTGTTTTACATTAACATTTCAAGTATTTTACATTTTACCTAACACTTTTTTTCCAACACGAAAAGTAATAGTTTTCCAAAACAAAATGTCACAACGTTCCACAATATAAGTGCTTTCACTTTTTACATTGAATGCACATGTTGCAGTGTTACGGTACTATGTATACAGCGAAATGTCATTTTTGCCGCGGGCCGCGCCAAGCGAAAAAGTGTCTTCGAACATGTGCAAAATGCGTAGATTCAGATAATCCTGCCCATGCGCAAAGTATCATTCGGTCCTTTACTTGCCATTCATACATTCCAAAAGCCGGCCTCGGTGGCTCAGTTGGATGTGCCGTCCGACTGGAGACCAGGAGGTCGCGGGTTCAACCCCCGCCGAGGTCGGCAACATTCTTTCGTGGAGTTTGATCATGAAATATTTTCTACGGTCATTCTCTCCCTTCCGCTGATTCAAGAAGGGCAGTTTTCAGTTTCTGGTGAAAGAATGTGCACACTATTGGTTAACCGCTTAGAGGACTAAGCCTGCCCAGTAAACGTGTGGTTAGGTAAACTGACCGTGCTCGACATGACCCCATTGGGTTGACTGGGCAGTAAAACCTCAACACAAACAAAAATCATACATTCCAATAGTAATATCCAATGATTCTGTTAGCGGACAGTGACCGCGCTCGACATGACCCCATTGGGTTGACTGGGCAATAAAACCTCAACACAAACAAAAATCATACATTCCAAAAGTAATATTCAATGATTCTGTTAGCGGACAGTGAAGGCTCTGATCAGACTGCGCGGATGCGCAGTCTGATCTGGGCCTTCGCTGTCCGCATATGCCCAAAGATAAGTTTTTGCATGGCGAGGCCTATTTGATCACTGTTTGTTTAACTAGTATCATATTCAATATGCAGCATATTCAATATGCAACAGATGTCAACAAATTGAAAGCAAAATCAATGACAGCGCATGTGAGGTCAGCTCTAGCTAAGACGCTTGTAGATAGCAAAAAAAAAGTGTTTATTTTTATTTTTCGTATGTCTCCTGAAAACGTGATGTGGGTACTCACTAAAATCACATTGTTTGGGATTCTAAACAAATACCAACAACATACGTCTACGACGAGAAATAAGCAAGTCAAATACCTTTATAATTTAGAGCACTGATCATGTGAAGTCCAACTGGAGGCAAAAAATATGAACAAAAATCCATATTTGAGCTGGTACACGAAAAACGGGACCTTATGGCTTTCCGGTTTGTGGTTCTTCAAAAGCGCATGCGCGGTCCGGTTTGAGCTACAGACCTGCGTTTTTGCAGGAAGCTTCTACAATGTCTCTGCTACATGTCTGCAAACAGCAGAGGCTCTGGCGCTTATGCGCAGGATCGCCCGAGCCTTTGCTGGCCGCCTTTGTGATAAGTACACTTCACTCGTGCGCTGGCTCATGTGTGCTGTTTCAAGGGAGAAGGTATCTTCGGAGTATATGCGGAAAGCGAAGGCGCTGATCAGAATGCGCAGATGCTCAGTCTGATCAGCGCCATCGCTATCCGCTTATAGAATCATTGGCTACTGTAGACTACATCAGCGGGACCGACATGACCTAACGGATTGACTAGGCCGTAAAACCTCAACTCAATCAATCAATGCATCAGCGAAGGCCAATACACTCTGATCAGATTGTGTTGACATTCAGAATGATTGGAATGTGTGCGTTTCTCATATGTTAGAAACACCATTTTCTATTATTATTATTATAATTATTATAATTATTATTATTATCATTATCACATAGTAGCCTGAATTCCCAACATTCAGCATGAAATATCGCGCGATGTAGAAGATCTACATGCACGAAAATGTGATAAATCAGTTATACCATGGTTCTGCGCATGTACGTGCGGTAATGCACTCGCTCACACTCGTGCATTATCGCATCGTACTTGCGCACGAACCATGGTACAACTAAGACTTATTTCATTCATTACATTTTATTCCATTTTATTTATAGGAACGGGAAATGAGTGAAGTTTGATTTATGACAATATCTGTTGTCAATCAAGTCTAAAAGTAAACACTTATACTGCAGTAACAAGGGCTCATTAAATCTCATATTCGATTCCAATGTTTATTTGTCCTATTCATTCCTTCGTTTTTCACTCTTGTTTAACGAAATGTAATAAATGCTTAAACGGCACTTTCATTTTATCATTGCTTCTATATCTGTCCGTTTCGCATTTGCTAGAAAAAAAAAATCTATATGCGCCATGAGTACCAACATTAGCAATTATTCTATTTTCACAGTCCAATCGAGATCGTTACCAGCAAACACACAACGTCGCAACAACGTCATTACAACGTCGCTGCCACGTGTGGCAGCGACGTTGGAACGACGTTGTTGCGACGTTGTGTGTTTGCTGGGTATTCGCTATTCACAGTCCTCTAGTTTCCCTACATTATGTAACTGAACAGGGAAGATACTACGCAGGTGGGCAGTTGCTGTTTATTTGTGTTGTTCATTGTTAGTTGTTTTCACAGGATAAGCCACAACGTTTGAAAATGTACCTAGGAGTGCGCCCAGCGAAAACTCAGATCAGCCTGCGCATCAGCGCAGTCCGATCAGTGTCCACCTGAAGAAATTTCGGATCCTGAGATATCCAAAGCGCGTCACGCGAAGACTCCGGTCAGACTGTGCAGGCCTGTAGGCTGGAGTCTTCGCTGAGCGCACTTGTCTGAAAGGTACATTTTCTCACGTTGGGGCTCGTACATATAATGTGTATCGGATCACGCAAAATGTGCCCTTGTGCGCATCCGAACAGC
Organism: Anodontia alba; assembly: GCA_964016985.1. Lineage (NCBI taxonomy): Eukaryota > Metazoa > Mollusca > Bivalvia > Lucinida > Lucinidae > Anodontia > Anodontia alba. The sequence continues at coordinate 21,404,568 of OZ024830.1, forward strand.
AAAGATGCATAGTATCCAGGGCATTCACGCAGCCAGATTGTTCGCCTTAGGTAGTTTTGTGCAAAGGTCTCTTTTCGGATGGTGCTTGGATATCATCTGCCATATTTAGCCCAAATATTCGGACACCTTAATTAACGCCTTGCCATACTGGTTCTAACGTTTAAACAAACCCATTTCACTATTTTTTATGTGTCTTAAACTGCTGGATGAGTGGGTAACAGTGTAGAGGCTGATCAGATGGCGCGTTCTGTGGCTTCCGAACAATATCAACTCTTGTTCAGGCCTGGTTATCCAAAAAAGCAGGGTAAAATGCAGTATGTCTGAAACCCTTTTCGTGTTGCCTGGCTCAAATAACTGAAATATCAAATAACTGAAATATCATAACCAGCTCACACAGAAAACAGGATGAGTCATTCCATGTCAACCCTCTCTCAATATCAACTCTTGTTCAGGCCTGGTTATCCAAAAAAGCAGGGTAAAATGCAGTATGTCTGAAACCCTTTTCGTGTTTTTTCGGTCAATGAAGACAGCTATGCAAATGTGAACACGACTCGGCATAGCACCACGTAAAATTATCATGACAACAACAAAGGTGGACCTTGCACCTGAAAAACCCTTTCAGTTTATTTATAAAACAAAGGTGATCATGTACCTGAATGAAGACGGCATGTACATACACATGTTCTAAATATGAGTGCTTTTTTTAAGACTGCCTATCGAGATATAAGCATTTACAAACCTAACCGCAACATAAGAGCACTTTACAGAATTGTCCCAGATTGTGACCTCTAGCCCCATCCCGAGGCTTGAACCCAGGGTCCATTCTTAAAGAATCGCAGAAAACCCTCATATGTACTCATACTCCAAATATGAATGTTTTCTGTTGCGTGACTGTTGAGATATGGACATTTAAAATGTTTTATCGCAGTGCGACGCGTACGTACATGTACGAGCTTTAGAACAGAAATAACAAAATTGATAAATACAACTGATAAAGCCTGTTTTACTTTATTAACCCTTGTCCTGCTGAATAAATTAAGATGCCACGCCTACTTCTAATTTTCAGCCATTCAGATTGCTTGATCCGGAATGTTGCTATAAATTTACATACTTAATGGCAAACAGTGCAGATCCAGATCAGTTGGCTTTTTCAGAAGCCATCTGATCTGGATCTACACTGTTTGCAAAGGCAGGTATATCCGGGTTCAGCAGGACAAGGGTTAAATTGGGTTTTGATGGAATCTTTATTGCACAGGTTTGTTAATCTGATGAAAGGTGATTATTATGCCTATGTTGGGTTGAGAAAATTAAATATAATATTAGTAGGATAGACATATTTATCACATTTGTAACTTTGCACTCCATATATCCCATTTGTAGCTTTGTATGCCATATTACACATAATACAGGTAAAATGTGCAATAATCATGCACATCTAAAGAAACGAAAAATACTGCTTGTAGACTAGCCTAAAAATGTCACCATGGAGACGTACTGAATTTGTCAAAAAAAAAAAAAAAAATAAATAAATAAATAAATAAAAAATAAAAAGGATCACTGCGTGATTCGAACTCACGCCCCTCCGCGTGAGAGCCGAAGATGTTAACCATTACGTCTTAAATCCGAACAAAATTAAGGTACGCATCAATATTTACGATGCGGTTTAAAAAAAATCCTTTGAGATCTAATCGAACACGCTCCCATATCTAACAAAAAAAAAAAAAAAAAAAAAAGCTAAGAGACCGGCGCCGGTCAATAACTGGTGTTGTTAACCCATGTTCTGCTGAATAAACTAAAATGCTACGCCCACTTCTAATTGTCAGCCAATCAGTTTACTTCAGATGTTGATACATTTTACATACTTCAGATGTTGATACAAATTTACATACTGAATGAAAAACAGTGCAGATCCAGATCAGTTGGCTTCTTCAGAAGATCTGCACTGTTTGCAGAGGCAGGGCATAACCGGGTTCAGCAGGACAAGGGTTAATCAGTATCACTACCCGGAGAATTCAGCGGGTGACAAAGCGATCACCTCTTTTCCTAAAGAATTGGTTTGGCATTTCATGCGAACTGTACTTAGGAGAGGGTTGGCATTGAATGACTGATCCTGTGTTCTGCAAGAGCTGGTAAGGGTATTTCAGAGGGTCGCATGCGGAGGATTTTGCTCGATGCTAAGTGCAACAACTTGACAGCTTTAGTTGTTCAGAAAGTTTTGCTACTTTTTGTATTGTTCTGTTAAGACTGTCTTCTAAAATCTCTAAAATATTGTCTTACTGTCATTCATAAGATCAATGTGCTTTTCTGTAAATGTATTTCTCACTGCACTGTATTTTGTAGGCTATATAACATTGTATTATGTTTAATGCCGAATAAAGGGATATTGTATCGTATCGTATCGTATTGTTTTGTAGATAACTTCGGGAAAATGAAAATCGTTTAAAGATGCAAGTGTGTATTAATTACCTGGGCTGAGTTCAGAAGTCGACTTTGTGTCAGGTAAAGGACATTGTTAGTGTATACATCAAGCAATCACTGACAGTTTCAATTAGCTCACACAAAGAAGAGAATTCCGAAATGGTTTCCGCACCTTTTTTCCAACTGACAACATTACTGACATCGAGTTCTACGTTAACCTCTTAAGCCCAAAGCTATCAGATTACACACAATCGGTCGTGTACAGGTCGCAAGCCCTTCTATATTGATATATGTCATAATCTCACACATAAGGAGAACAAATGCTTTCTTTTTGTAGTAGACCACTTTTCAGAAGGGAGAACACGCCTATTCAAATATACTGAAAATTTCACCACCAAAAAATGAAAATCTTCAGGAAAAAATCTGATAGTTTTCATATTTCTGCTCAAAGCATAGATTGTGGGTACTGGTTAGAACCGCCTCGGCGAGGCGGTTCTAACGAGTACCCACAATCTATGTTTTTGAGCAGAAATAAGAAAATAATGTATACCCCTGTAAACCCCAGTTTTACTGTATAAAAGTGGGGTTTAAGGGGGTCAAAATTATATAGGCATGTTTTCGTGATGAACAGTTTGATAGAGTTGCCTCACGTGAATGTATATCGATTTCCCTTCAACCAAAGGCAAGCAGCAAACAAATACTTTCAGCGGGCACACAACGTTGAAACAACGTCGATTCAAGGGAGACAATTTGCACTAAATGTCATCCTACCTTCTGGGAAAATAAGAAAAAAAAATATTTCAAAATTTCGTCTACTGAAATTTTTACCAACATGCTAAAAGTAAATGTGTCATTATTTTCTGTAAAACTAATGTTGTGTGAAATAGTTGTTTACAGAAAAAACAAATGCCTCGTAAAAGTACATTTACCAATTAACATTTACGACCGACTAATTTACGTACTGTGGAATTTGTAATTCCGGTAGAGTACAATATTGATTTTCATAATTATAATTAGCATTTGTTATGACTCCTGAAGAAAGGTCATATGTTAATATACAGATATAATATTTAGGCTTCAGACTACCATTGATTTCCTTATATTTATATTTACATTTTCTTTTTTTTGAAAATGCTCATATACACTGCCTTTGCAAACAGTGTAGATTCAGATCAGTTGGCTTCAAGAAGCCAACTCATCTGGATCTGCACTGTTAGCCATTCACTATGTGAATGTATAGCAATAATCCGGATCAAGTAATCTGATTGGTAAAAATTAGAAGTGGGCGTGGCATCTTAATTTATTCAGCATGATAAGGGTTAATGGTACTTGCGTACAAGTTGTCTGACAGCAGTCCCTCTAAAGTTTTCAAAACAAGAGAAGGGATGGTACGTTATGTGTTATGTAATCAGCTTCTACTGACATAAATCTTCTGGTGTAAGGGTAATTTGTACCCCGGATGATTTTCTACTTTCATATCCAAAGCAGTCACTCAAAATATGCTACTATCTACTACAAAAATGTCCGAATTGTACATTTTGACCAATTCTGGTATCGAAACAGGCAAAAACATTTTAGTAACAAGCAAAAACCATTTACCATGGAGCTACGTATATTTGTATGGAACCAACCCGCAGTTCTGTAAATATTAGCGAGCGTGACCTTTAGGAACGGGTAGCGCCTTCAAAAAAATGGAAATGGAAGAATTTAATTTATATCCAGCTTTCAAAATTACTTTTGAATGACATTGGCATTGACATTGACATAAAAACTGACCAATGAAAGAAAGAAAGACGTGTTGCTCTTTGTTTTAAAAAATAAGAATCATATAAATAGGAATAGTAAATGTTAGATATATTTTAAGAAAACCATCACGAAAACATACCTATATAATTTTGACCCCCTTAAACCCCACTTTTATATAGTAAAACTGGGGTTTACAGGGGTATACATTATTTTTCTTATTTCTGCTCAAAAACATAGATTGTGGGTATTCGTTAGAACCGTCTCACCGAGGCGGTTCTAACGAGTACCTACAATCTATGTTTTGAGAAGAAATATGAAAAATATCAGATTTTATATCTGAAAATGTTCAGTTTTTGGAGGTGAAATTTTCTATATATTTGAATAAGCGTGTTTTCGTAATGCCATGTACAGAAACATTGTCTTTGAGCCAGCGCACGACAAAACTTACAAAATGGCATGTGCGCCCATCGAAGACTCAGATCAGCCTGGGCATCCGCCATTCGCATGAAGAAAGCTTGGGTCCTTAGGTACTCATTAAGCGAAAACTTTGATCAGACTGAGCGGAAGCCCAGTCTGATCTGAGTCTTTTCTGGGCGCACATGCTATTTTATTGGTTTTGTCGTGCGCTGACACCTTTAATTTTGCTTTTTCTCATATTCGTTGCCATTGTTAGTCTAGCAGCAAAAAGCCGAGGTCGGCAACATTTTTTTGAGGAGATTGATCATGAAATATTTTCTACGGTCATTCTCTCCCTTCCGCTGATTCAAGAAGGGCAGTTATCAGTTTATGGCGAAAGAATGTGCACAATACTGGTTAACCGCTTAGAGGACTAAGCCTGCCCAGTAAACGTGTGGTTAGGTAAACTCGGACCGCGCTCGACATGACCCCATTCGGTTGACTGGGCCGTAAAACCTCAACACAAACAAACAAAACCAGAGAAGTTTTCATGCTCAGCTATGTTTAGCAAGAAAGAATTTGGCATTGTTAGTAATTTGAGATTGATTAGCATGAAAAATTTCGTGCTCAGTCGAGTTGAGCATGAAAAAAGTTTTACAACCTCGGGGCTTGAACGGTACGATTTCTGACATTACGGCTCCAATTATAGCGCTATTTACGGTTTTGTTCTAATAGCTGCCTTTGCTGGTTCGGGTTGCTACGCCCAGGAAAGGCAAACTGTGCAGCTAGGGGATAAATATGCATAATGGGCCATTCATTTAAAAACCCAACTAGCAATCTAATTAAATCCATATCGGACCGTTTTCAGCCCGATTTTTAACGCTATCAGGCACCCGAGGCATATAGAGGCAGCGGCGATTGCTATGTACATGTATTTGTACAGCCTTGTTTTCACGGATTACCCATTGCCACTTGGTGCCGCTGTCTGTCACCAAGAGCCGCTCTGTCCATCTTATACTCAACCCAGGGCACGTCGAGTATGAGCTAGGCGTACTAATGGTCTGAAAATTCTCGACCAGAGCGAGATTCGAACCTACCATATCCCGCTTGAAAGTCGAGTGCGCTAACCACTAGGCCACCCAGCCAACATACACCTATTCCTCGCGAGAACAAATTATAGAATTGATCCTGGTCACATGGCCAAGATGACCGTCATGCCCATATATGGTAAAAACCCTTTAAAAATCTTCTCCTCCAGAGCCATAAGTCGATGACCTTGAAACTAGGCACACATGAAAAGGGACTTGAGTCCTATATTTTTTTTTATATAAATGATGACTCCGGCTTGCCTTGATCTATTTTACAACAAGGTCATTTGGGCAAGTCCGTGCATTGGAAAAGTCTGTCCACCCTTACAAACATCTCCTCAGAGACCACCGGTTCGATTGAAATCAGATGTTTTTATAGAACATCCTTGTCTCGCTAGAACAAAACTTTATATCACTGCTTCCGGTCACATGACCAAGATGGCCGCCATGCCCATACATAGTAAAAATAGAACTATGTCAGATGACCTTGAAACTTGGCACATAGCAAAAGAGACTCGAGGCCTACAAAATATAAATAAGACCCTTGACCTATTTTACATCAAGGTCAACTTTGTTTATTTTAGCTTTTACATTGGAAAGTCTTGAAAAAAAAATCAAAGTTCAAAGAGATGTTTTTGAACATTACAACAAATAGATAAAGTGTGAAGGCATTTCTGTTGGCATCATTTCCCCACCCCCCAGGTTGTCTGTCCCTGCCTTCTGGCTATCGTCCATCGACACTTTCAAACATCTTTTTTTTTACTCAAAATCCACTGAGCCTATTGAAATCAAATTTCATGCGGAACATCTTTGGCTCGCGAGAACAGAAGTCTAAAAAGTTGGTCCTGGTCACATAACCAAGATGACCGTATATAGTAAGACCCTTTAAAAGTAATCTTCTCCAGAACCACAAGTCGAATGGCCTTCAAATTTGTCAAAAAAGATCAGGGACTTGAGCCCTACAAATATATATAAATGGTGACTCTAGGTTGACCATGGCCTATTGTACAACAAGGTCAACTTTGTTCACCTAGGCTTTTACAGGGGGAAATCCTGGACAAAAAAAAAAAAAAAAAAAAAAGAAACAAAGTTTATGAGCCAAAGTCGTTTTTGGTACACAAGTAAAGCACTTTTGCAGTAATTATTTGACAGAAAAGACAGCTTCCGTCTGTCACATCTGTCCTTGTTCCTTTTGAACTTGTCTGGTAATCAAGTGAGCGATACAGGGCATCCCTGGCTCTCTTGTTTATTTGAGCAGAAACATAAGAAAACGTACCTTCCGACATGTGTGCCCAACGTGGACTCAAATCAGCCTGCGAATTCACGCAGTCGTATAAGAGTCTGCGTTGCCCGTATGAAGAAATTTTGCATTCTAGGCTATCAAAAAGGCGCCCAGGAAAATGTTCGGTCAGACAGCAAGAATGCGTAGGCTGATCTGAATCTTCGTTGGTGCACATGCCCAAAGGTACGTTTTCTGACCTTGCCGGCTCATTTGCATTTTAATTCCCGCGGACTGGACAAAATATCATAAATATATCAAAGTATGTCGACTCGTTATCTCGAATCCAAGGAACTATCTAAAATACTTTGAGATATCCGTATCTCGACATATCAGATTTGCAGAATTCAGATAAAAAAAAAAAAAAAAAAATAAATAAATAAATAAATAAAATAAAAAAAAATAAATAAATCGAACAACCTCATCTCACAAATGAATATGTAATTTGACTCCTGAAGTTAGAGATGTATTGAAAATATTGTGGAAAAGAGGAGAAATCGCTCCTTTGGAGCAATTTCTCCTCTTTTCCACAGCATTTTGTTCCCTGTTGTTAAATTTTCATGTTTAAACAGGGACTAGGTTTTTCACTTCGAGATAAGCGGTTATTCGAGATAAGCGAAGTCGAGGTAACGGGTCGACTGTATATACATCAGCATTTAGCAATACCTACTCAAGTAAATGAAATAAGTGAAGATACCCGGAATGCCAAAGTCATGATGCAAAGCCGTTCCGAGGCACCAAAAGAAGGAGAGATGAACAAATAATGACAAAACAAATGTCGCATATGAAAGTACCGTAGCTCAAAGAAGGAAGAACTGCATCAAAATAGAGACATTTTTTATCCTGGACAGTAATCAGAACATGGAAATGGTAGGTCATCTGGTCTGTGTCATTGCTTTTCCTGTCCCGGCCTCGGCAGCTCAGTTTGATGCGCCGTCCGATTGGAGACCAGGAGGTCGAGGGTTCAACCCCCGTCGAGGTCGGCAACATTCTTTCTTGGAGATTGATCATGAAATATTTCCTACGGTCATTCTCTCCCTTCCGCTGATTCAAGAAGGGCAGTTGTCAGTTTCTGGCGAAAAAATGTGCACAATACTGGTTAACCGTTTAGAGGACTAAGCCTGCCCAGTAAACGTGTGGTTAGGTAAACTGACCGCGCTCGACATGACCCCATTGGGTCGACTGGGCCGTAAAATCTCAACACAAACAAACAGATTGCTTTTCCTGTTCTGAACTGATTCAGTTAAAAAATAGGCAGGATGTCTAGAAAGAGCCAGAATCAGAACATAACCCACCAATGACATCAAGAGGAAGCATCACGAAAACATGCCTATATAATTTTTGCCCCTTTGAACCCCATTTTTATATAGTAAAACTGGGGTTTACAGGGGTATACATTCTTTTCTTATCTGTGCTCAAGGGTACTCGTTAGAACCGCCTCGGCGAGGCGGTTCTAACGAGTACCCACAATCTATGTTTTGAACAGAAATATGAAAAATATCAAGAGTTTTTTATCGGAAAATATTTCAGTTTTTGGAGGTGAAATTTTCAATATATTGGAATAGGCGTGTTTTCGTAATGAGCAAACAAACAAGGCAGACGGTTCACAAGCCACAAACCAAAGACAAGCAAAGCAACCATGTCTGCTATTTTCACGTGTTAACCCATTTACGCCGAGTGGATTCTTCTACCTCAAGTATTTGGACAGGTTCATTTCCAGTAGAAGGGGTGTCTGGTTAGTTTTTATTATTTTTATTAATAGCATGTTTTATAGAAATTTCGGTATTTTAATGCAAAGAGTATAGAACCTGATCAGACACCGCGTTCTGCGGCGTCTGATCTGGGTCTACACCGTTTGCTAACGTCCCTTGTATGGGACGTCAGGCATAAATGGGTTAAATGCATTTCTTGCTTCCAAGGGATGTATTGTTTTAGAATATGTTTCTCCTAAGGTATACAGTCTTGCACTTACCTACCATTCTTCATTTCTCCCATCAACACTGAAAGACTGGATCTACAAAAACGTAAAACAATGCATCTATTCTTAGCAGGCAAACATCAATGTCTCGAACATCTTTCGGACCATGGACATTTGGGCAGTTTCGAGCCACTGAGGGTTAATCGTAGCGCCGTCTGGAGTCAAATAGGGATAATTTGGGGTGTCTTTTCGATAGTCTTTAAAATAATGGTATGTTGAATGTACTCATAAAAATCGAATCGCCTCGTTGAGGCGATTCTGATGAGTACACATAACATGAATTTTCGTGATGAAAAAAACTACCTCAAATATTCCTAAATATTTATTTAGAGCTATCGAAAGCATTTCCTAGGGACTAAGAATTAGCCATGGTAAACGAATCATCGGTGTTCGAATATTAGTCTATTTCCAATAGCAGGGTGTCTGGTTAGTTTTTATTATTACCATGGGTGTCTGGTTAGTTTTTATAATTACCATGTTTTATAGAAATTCCTGTACCTAATGCAAACAGTGTAGACCCTGAATAGTCGCAGCGTTCTGTTTGGTTGACTGGGCCATAAAACGTCAAGACAAACAAACAAACAAATAAAATACTGTATATGAATACTCTGAAATTAAAAAATGTCCACCTTGGTCTTTGAAACCTTTAAAGATGGGACTACTCTTAAAGGAAAGAATTTGCTCCCGGGGGAGCAAATTCTTTCCTTTAAGAGTAGGTCTCCATGAGAAGGGCGGAAAAATATATCTATCGGGAGTTTTTTTCCCTTGGAGGTGCAGTCATTTAACTGAATTGAACATAATCTTAGTATTTCTTATGCGAAGTGTAACATTTATACAGGGCGAGTACTCACATCTGTCTCTGACATTTCTTTGAAAGTGTCACTCGTAAGCATTGCTGAAACTTGATTTACTTGCTGCAAAAATGATTCGCCAATCGCAGGCTGTCCCATTAGAACAATTGTAAATTTGTCTACACGTTTCGCAGCAAACATAAGATTTTCTTCCGCTTTTATGGACGCTTTATTCAAATCCTTCCTTTCAGTTTTCCCACCAGCTGGCGCGTCTCTGACGACAGCTTTCACATGATGCTTCGAACGGTTAGAAGTACTTGCATTAAAATTTCCTCTGCCAAGAAGTCCGTTAGAAAGTTTCATGCAGAAAAATTTACAGTTTCCGAATTGAATTCTGAAAGGATATGTTATAGTACAAGACATATAGTGCCTGATGTTTCTGGCGTCTCTTTCTGAAAGTCTGGGTCGTCCAAACGCATACAGAACTTTACCATTGTTATCAAATATTATGAAGAACTTTCTGTCTTTAGCTTCTGTTAGTTTCAACATCTCAATAATGTCCTTTACCTTATCTTCCATAGCAACAGCGTTTGTCATATATCCACAGCAATTTCAGATTTTAAGTCTGTGATACTTTTCATACAAACACAGTTACAATATAGATATGCGTGTCATTTCAAAAACACTATAATGTATATCGTTTCATATAAACACAGTTACCATGTAGATATGTGTGTCATTTAATATAAACAGAGTTACTATTATGTGTATCGTTTCGTATAAACACAGTTACTTTTACGCGTATTATGTGTATCGTTTCATATAAACACAGTTACCAAGTAGATATGTGTGCCATTTAATATAAACAGAGTTACTATTATTTGTATCGTTTCATATAAACACAGTTACTTTTACGCGTATCTTTTCATATAAACACAGTTACTATTATGTGCATTGTTTCATATAAACACAGTTACTATTATGTGTATTGTTTCATATAAACATAGTTACTATGTAGATGCCTAAAATTAATATTCATCGTTTCCTGCAGTTATCGTTTGTGCAGTGGAATCGAATAGTTTTACGAGGGTCCTGCAAAAAGTTTAGTCACTGGGTTCGAATTACTTCAGTGCTACGTTTTATCAAACATACTTTTATTACAAACCTTCAAAGTATTCCCCCTTTACTGAAACACATTTTTATAACCTTTTTACCCAGTCGCGAAAAGCAGATAAATAGTTTTATTTTGGTATCTCTTGGAGACACTGATAAATAGCGCTGCCAAGAGAACTTCTAGACGTATACTTATTTCCAGAAAGCATTTTCTTAAGCCTTGGAAATAAAAAGAAGTTACAGGGACTCAGGTCAAGTGAATAAGGTGGATGGTTTAAAACCTTTTCAGAAACCTCACACTTATGAGACGAGACGTTGTCATGTAAAAGGTGGACTCCTGACAATCCTTTGCTTGGTCGCTTCTTATTGTAACAAGTAAATTGGTCAGTGTATACGACTGCATCTATTTCAATTTGAAATAACTCGGTCAGTTAGAAAGCAATCTACACGAAATAAAGGTATATTTTTAGCTATTTAAAAGACCATTAAAGTGCAGTGAAGCATTTTAAAATATACCTGAAATGAAACCAAGAAAGCCTATTAGTAGCATAGGCTGCCATAGTGGCAGCCTGTACTACTCCTGTTAGTGACAAAACTTTTTGCACGACCCTCGTACTATAGATATTCCCACATGTCAATAATTCTATGTTTGAAGTAACGTGTTTTATTTTCCAACGTTGGTACAGTTTCATCCACTATAATTACTCTAAGTATTCAGACAAACAGGCCAGAGCAAGCAGTGGAGACCCAGATACGGCACTGTTAGCCACTAATCTTCCAGTTTTAATATACCCAGTGCCACAGGCAATCAAAATTTACTTATCAAAACTTAAATTAGTATAATAAGCAGTTCGGGAAAATACCCGCACATGTAGGGTCAATACGGTACGTTGACAGTTTATCGTTTTTGGCTTCAGAGTTTAGTAAATCCCCTTTGGAGCCACGAGCATATCATTCTGTACACTGGCTCCAGTGTCCAGTGACAATGTTTTTTTCTTACTAGTCCCTAATGACTTCTGGTCATTAGTGACCAGCCTTTGTAGACATAATATTATTTTGCATCACAAAAATACGCCTATATATTTTTTACCCCCTTAAACCCCACTTTTATATAGCAAAACTGGGGTTTACAGGGGTATACATTAATTTTCTTATTTCTGCTAAAAACATAGATTGTAGGTACTCGTTAGAGCTGCCTCGTCGTCGAGGCGGTTCTAACGAGTATTCACAATCTATGTTTTGAGCAGAAATATGAAAAATATCAGAATTTTTTATCTGAAAATTTTCAGTTTTTGGTGGTGAAATTTTCAGTATATTTGAATAGGCATGTTTTCGTAATGGAGCCAGTCTTATCATTCTGTGGTGAAGTATACAACTCAATGTACGCGTGTCTGTGTTCTTGTTTATGCGGACATTTTATCATATCATACCATAATCGGATTTTTTATTAACGTGCAGGTTCAGGGGCAACAGCCACATCAGTGGGCCCCCTTCCAGATAGTTGACTTGCTGCACGCATAGCAGATCTCACACCAGATTTCCACATATTTCTATCATGGGGGTTGATAGCCAGGAGCTTCCATTCTCTGCAATCCATCTCTGTCAGCTGCTTTCATGTCATCTTGGGCCTCCCAGGCCCACGCGTTCCCTCAACCTGTATGTGAAAGGCTGTCTTGACTGCACCATTGGAGCGTTCAACATGTCCATACATTGAAAGAGAGATGGCGTGGTAGCAGCTCCTTGAACTTCTTCTAGGCGACTCACACGTGTTGTGGTTGAAAGTTCACAGCCACCTGCTGCTGAGAGAATGTCTCCTAGATAGCAAAAGGAAGCTACCACCTCCAGCTTGTCAGGTCCGACTTGGACTTCCCTCTGTGGTCTGCCATCCAAGGGGCCTGCAGTTCCCTGGCACCGTGTACATCTGTAGTCAGAGTCCTTTGTCAAATGCCTGAGCCCACTGCATTTCTTGTGCACTCAGTGCTTGCAACCGTTGCAGAAGATGTTAATGCTGCCCACTCTAGTGCGACAGACGGCGCATGGAAACTCGCCTGAACTCTGCAGGAGGACCGGGCCCGCACCGCAGATCATGATCTTCGTCTTTCCTGCATTTACACTCAGTCCCTTCTTTTCAATTTTTTCTTTCCAAGTCAAGAGCCTTCTGACATATTCCTCGTGCGATTCAGCGATGATAACAAGGTCATCGGCGTAGAGGTCCTCCCAGGGGACCCAAGAGCGGAATTCTCGTGATAAAGCTTCAAGTACAACGATGAAGAGAAGCGGGCTGAGTACTGAGCCTTGGTGAACACCGACCTTCACTTCAAACTCTTCACTGTACCCCTCACCAACACGGACACGGATACGCGCATTGGCATACATCCCCTGCACCAGTAGTACAATCCACTCCTCCACACCAAGTTTTCTCAGCGCCCACCAGATAACTTTCCGAGGTACTCGATCAAAAGCGTTCTACAGGTCTACGAAAGCCTTGCAGTCTCTTGTTGGCAGCTAGATACTTCTCTTGCAGCTGCCTGACAACAAAAATTGCGTCTGTTGTGCCTCTGCCTGGGACGAAGCCAAACTGGGAATCGTCGATTGACACCAACTGTCTGACGAGGCCGTCCACAGTCCTCTCCAGGACTTTCATGACCTCCTCTGTCAGCTTGAGGCCGCGGTAGTTGCCCCTTTCCAATGCACCCCCTTTCCCTTGTAGAGGCAGACAATGAACCTCTTCTCCCAGTCAGAGGGTACATTGCCAATGCGAATGATTGCAGCTGCGAGGTCACGGACCATGGAGGCGCCCATGTCACCGGCTGATCGTATCATCTCCACCACTATACTTGATTGGCCCGGTGCTTTGCCCGCCTTCATCTGTGAGATAGCCTTCTTAACCATATCAATGGTGATTGGGATGGACGAGCCTTCCACTGGTGGTTGATAAGAAGGTGGTCTGGGTCCAAGTTAAACTCGACGTTGAGAAGTCTTTGGTAGTGCTCTAACAAGGCCTTCTGCTTTGAGTCTTCGCTCATTGACATCTCTCCGGCATCATTCTTCACTGGTTTGTCACCAACATTATAAAGGTTTAAAATTAAGGGTACCGTACAAAACACTAAATTTTTGGGCATCTTAACACCTTGCCATACTTGTCTCAAATTTTGTCAAAGTCCACTTTACTACCTGCTGATATGTCTTAAGCTGCTGGATGACTGGCAAACGGTGTAGACCCTGATCAGACGCCACTTTTGTGGCGTCTGATCAGGGTCTACACTGTTTGCTCAGATCTATCTGTCCAAATACTTAGGGTAAAAGTGGTGGAAATGAAAATATGGAAATACTTCTTCAGACTCGGTTTACACTGTTTGCTCATGCTTGTCTGCCCGAATACTTGTCAGTGATTACGGTAGCAATGGAAGAATTTCTTCAGACTAACAGTCACTGTTATACCGGACATGAGATACTGAAGTACTCGTATATATATGTCCTTTCGATTAATGAACACACAATATTGCTACAACATTGTTTCAACGTCTTGACGTTGCAGCAACATCGAAACGGTATTCTGCCAACGTTGTATGTTTCCTGGACCATCACGAAAACACGCCTATATAATTTTGACCCCCTTAAACCCCAGTTTTATATAGTAAAACTGGGGTTTACAGGGGTATAGATTATTTTTCTTATTTCTGCTCAAAAACATTGATTGTGGGTAGTCGTTAGAACCGCCTCGTCGAGGCGGTTCTAACGAGTACCCACAATCTATGTTTTGAGCAGAAATACGAAAAATATCAGAGTTTTTTTTATCTGAAAAGTTTCAGTTTTTTTTAGGCGAATTTTTCTATATATTTGAATAGGCGTGTTCACATAATGCTAAGTTCTGTTGTATCGATTTATGCTATTGTATTCCGCTGCACATATTTATTTTTCACTATATAATATTACTTTTATTACCATCGTGTCTAATTTTATAAACATTTATTACACTCGTATCTAATATTCTATAGTCATTGTAATTTGTTATATTCGTATTTACTATTAACCGATTCTTTGAATAAGATAACTCTAATTAGGCAGGAATATTTTGCAGCATAATCATTAATATTATTAAACTCGTATTATTCCCCAAAATGAAACCGAATTTTCCGTTGATATGTCATAAGGTTCCATAATAAAGTGTCTTTCCTCAGTCATATGTAGGTAAAGATATGTACCAAAATCATTTCTCTTAAAGTGATTCAAGCATCTTATAAAATGAAATGCACAGTTTCTTTAAATAACATCTACAGGTTACCGTATTTGCCCTAAATATTCGGCAGACGGGCCTGAGCAAACAGTGTGCACCCCAATCAGACACCGCACAACGCGGAGTCGGTTAAGGGGCTACAATGTTTGGCATTCGGCCAACTGTTTAGCCACCTCAATGGGTAGTAAAATGGACTTGTTCAAATTTTAGGACAGGTATGACAAAACGTTAAGGGCTCCGAAGACTTAGGATAAATATGGTTTATTCAACATTGCAACAGATGCAACAAATTGAACAGAAAATAAGTGACAGGATATATATATGAAGATGCCTAGCTACAGATAAAATCTTTTATAGCACAATTGTCGTATTTACCTTAAATATTTGGACAGACGGATCTGAGCCAGCACTGCGAGTCCAACCGAAGCGCTGGAAAAGCGGTTGTTACGCTGGAAAATCGGTCTTTTCACGCCGGATCACGGTATTTTTCGTTGGATTCGCCGCCATTTACAGAGAAACGTTTGATGGCTGGTAGAGAAAAATACACATTTATTAAAAATATTAGGATAAGTTAATCGAACATGAAGCCCATACGTTTTTCTAACTGCCAATCTTCAGTTGATACATAAACTTGCTGAAATTGTCAAACACTCAAAGAGAAAATTGTTCTTTAGATTTGACAATACAATAAAAAAAAAAAAAAAAAAACAGTGGTACAGAAGGGTTCGTATTTTTTTTTTTTTTTTTTTTTTTTTTTTTTTTTTGTTTTTTTTTTTAAATTCATGACCAACAGGTGGATGAAATGCATTTGAAAATGACCTTGTATCGTAAACTGGTCATTGCTGAGAATTTTGTTACCAAGGAAACAAAGACCAAGGCACACTCCACGAAACTGAAGGTAGTGCTAGATAAAATGGTATCGCTTTGATATACAACTGGCCAGTATTCTCGCAGACAAACACACTTACAATTGTTGCATGCCTCTTGCCAGATAAGGGAAGTCTCAGCATCATCAAGCGGTCATTTATGCCTTTTGGAAGTCCTGAAAGCTCCAGAAGAAAGTGTAGCCAGCACCAACTTCTTTTAAAAGCCCTTCTTCTGCAAGGCGTGTTCTCACTCAGAGCGGCAATCTCGACTTTGTATCGGTCAAGTTCTCTACCAACTAGAGCTGTTCTTAGCTCAGGTCTATCAGAACCAGAACTGTCCATTAGGGTGCGCACGTTCCAAGGTATCACCATCTTCGTTTTTCTTGTTCGACCGCTAAGTGGGATTCCCGCTGATCGCGGTTAACCAGCCAGGACTTTTGAAGCAGGCAATTGTTTAGGGCACCTTTTCTAGCCCCTTCCCCATGCTACGGGGGTAAGCAGTGCGATCCTAAAAAGGTCTGCTCAGTCGCTCAGTTCGGCTGCCGAATTCCCCATACTGCTTCGCTCTTAAGGAAAGCGACCATATAGAACCAAGCCGCCTGTGTAAAGGTCCGCAGTTACAGCTTCCAGTCTTTCCTCACCTGCTGCTTCGCCGGTCGCCATTGCCACAGGGCTTTTGTGTGACTTCCTTATGTGTGCTTGCTGTGAATGTGTGTTGCTGATTAAGATGACATGCGCTGTGAACTGGATTATAGTGAGGGAGAGGCGCACAGAGTCAACCTCACTCTCTTGTCCTGACCTAGCTGGATCCAGAGGCAAGACAGTGTTAGGACATCTGGAGCTAAGCCCGGAGGCAGTGGATGACCATGAATTCTGTTGTGCCTTGTCATGCTCTCCATACTCCACAACATGCTGCTGCTTCGCCGTTTGGGCCGTTGAATCACAGTAATGATTTCATCCGCCCCAGCTGCCGAAGCAGACTTTACATAACTGGAACAGGTAAATCCAGATATGCAGGTTTTTGTTTGGAGTTGCCAACCCTAGATGTATTGCCGACCAGGGTTTAAGAGCTCCATCTACCCTAGATATTGCTACACAGATTCTGTTCACAGCTATATAGAAGCAGTAACTTAAATGTCTTATGTAGCATACATATATATAGTCTAGTCAGAGACATCACAATCATTTTAATTATCTACAACGTTTTAAGCTACTGTGATGCAGGGTGCTTAGCAATTGTTTTATTTAGAATATTTGGCGAAATAGTCGATTTTGACATTCTGACACACACACACACACACACACACACACACACACACACACACACACACACACACACTAGTTTCCTAAAAGAAATAGTGGGAAACGGATTCGTTTACCGCTTGCCGCCACTCATATTAACACTTTAATAACATCGAGGTGGGGATTTTGCAATGTTTAAAATACGAACGTTAGTGCGACTTCGCGCGCAGGTATTTACCTGCACGTCACTGGCGTCATAATTGACTTCCGGGAAACAAGAAGAAACAAATGCATGCAATTGACAAGGCAAAAAAAACTATTTTCGCGTATCCTGTGACAATGCAGCATTTTTCGTGGCAGTAAAATGGAGAAGTGGTAAGGCAATTGATCGAGAACGTTTTGCTTGTCGTATTTCATTAATTTTGGCAAATATGAAAAAAGCAGTTTCACAATATCATGGCAATCACAGTAGAAGCAAATGAATAATGAACATAGAGCATAGGAGACATAATGAAACAATATAAAGTAGATACAGAAACATAAGTTAATCCTTCTCTTGCTGAACACGGCATGCCTTGTCTTAGCCAACAGTGTAGATCCAGATCAGTTGGCTTCCGAAGAAGCCAACCGATCTGGATCTACACTGTTTGTCATTAAATATGTGAATTTCTATCAAAAATTCGGATCAAGTAATCTGATTAGCTGGAAATTAGAAGTGGGCGTGGCATCTTAATTTATTCAGCAAGGCAAGGATTAACAGTCTTGTGCACTTGTCGACCGGACGCCGCAACAGTATGAACACATGAAACCTGTGGTTAAAAAAAAAAAAAACGGTTTGAAGTATACAAAGGTGCTTGATGTTGTATGTGATCGGTACATTCCGATACTTTATAGACTAAAAACTAAGGCTATAATATCGATTAATCGGTATTAAATGGGCTGTGAAGGTAAAGTTTTATCTTTTCAAGTGTGTTTGGCCAGTTGTAGATAAAAAAAAATGACATTTTATCTGGCGGTATCTTAAAATTCATCGATTGTGCATCGGCTTTGTTTCCTCGGTAAAAAAAGTCTCAGCAATGGCCAGTTTATGAAACAAGGTCGTTTTCAAATGCACTTTCATCCATCAGTTGGTCATGAATTCCAAGAAAATGAAAAAAAAAAAAAAGAGTACGAAACCTTCTGTACGAATGCTTTTTTATCGTTAAGACGAGTGTTCAGTAAAGTTTGTAGGTTCTGTTATCAACTGTTTCATGCTGTATTCTTGCATTAGGTCTTTTATTTTATTGTTGTTGACAATGAGCATGTTCATGTTAAAATCTCCGAGAACTATGATATCTCCATCACGAAAACATGCCTATATAATTTTGACCCCCTTAAACCCCTATTTTATACAGTAAACCTGGGGTTTACAGGGGTATACATCATTTTTTTTTATTTTGCTTGAAAACATGGATTGCGGGTATTCGTTAGAACCGCCTCACCGAGAAATATGGAAAATATCAGAGTTTTTCATCTGAGAATTTTCAGTTTTGAGAGGTGAAATTTTCTATATATTTGAATAGGCGTGTTTTCGTAATGGTATATCGGTTCTGTATGCCATGTCGATACTTTCATTAATGGAGGTAAAATAGTCTGCGTTACTGCTCGTGGGTCTGTAAAACCCTCCGATGAGGACTATTTTGGACTGTGTTTGAATCTTAACCCACACATTTCCAGGTCAATTCGGCGCTTGCTGAATAATGTGTCGCGAACAAAAACAATGACGCCACCACAAGGGCGATCGGGCCCGTCTGCTCTGAAAGGTGGCGAGATAGGTTCAATACAAATACTTGCGTTCGGAATTTTCGGGCTAAGCCAACTTTCAGAGAAGACAAGGACGTCATATGCTGATGCTCCGCCTTCAAAAAGGTCCAGCTTAGGTACGATGCTTTAGATATTTAAGTGTGTTATACTTAAATGATTAGAGAGGTATTCAATCGAGCTGGATGAGCAACTGGAGACGGAATCAATACTGCCATCGAATTTATGGTTAGACCATGGTGTGGAGCAGCGCATATTGTTTCGGGGTTACAATCCACCATATATTTACAGAGTTATGCTCCTTTGAAGATGTCTGTAATCTCTTCGTTTCCAGCTAAATCCTACAGTTAATATCCGATCAAGCTGAAACTTGGTTTATAGTTAAATCACGATGTGGAGCAGCGCATATTGTTTCTGGGCAACAATCCACCAAATATTAGCAGACTGATGCCCTTTGAAGACTTCTGTAAACTTTTCGTTTCCTGCTTACTCCTCCTACTGTTTACATCCAGTAAAGCTGAAACTTGATTTATAGTTAGAAATAGTGTGGAGCGGTGCATATTGTTTCGGGGTTACAGTCCACCAAATATTAACCGAATTATGTCCCTTTCGAAATGTCTGTAAACTTTTCGTTTCTGGCTAACTCCTACAGTTTACATTCGATCAAGCTGAAATTTAACTTATAGATAGACCATAATGTGGAGCAGCGCATATTGTTTCGAGGTTACAGTCCACCAATTTCTTGTAGAATTATGCCCCTTTAAAAATTTCTGTATTTTTTTCATTTCAAGCTAACTCCTCTTACAGTTCAGAAATTCGATCAAGCTGAAACTTGGTTTATAGTTCGACCATGTTGTGGAACTGCGCGTATTGTTTCGAGGTTACAGTCCACCAAATATTAGCAGAGATGCCTTTTTGAAAATTTCTGTAATTTTTTTTTCCGGCTAACTCCTCCTACAGGCTACAGCCGATCAAACTGAAACTGGATTTATATTTAGACCATGATGTTGAGCAGCGCGTATTGTTTCGAGGTTACATTTCTTCCAGCTGTTAGCAGAAAATTTGAAAATTCTGTAAACTTTTTGTTTCGGGCTAACTCCCACTACAGCTTACATCTGATCAAACCGAAACTTTGTAACATCGCATATTATTTCGAGGTTACAGTATACTAAATATTAGCAGAGTAATGCCCCTTTGAAAATTTCTGTAAAGTTTTCATTTCCCGCTTACTCCTCCAACAGTTTTCATCTGATCAAGCTGAAACTTTATATGTTGTTAGACCATGGTGTGGAGCAGTGCATATCATTTCGAGATTACAGAACACCAATATTAGCAGAGTTATGCCCAATTTGAAATTTTCTGTAAACTTTTCGTTTCATCCCCCTTATGGCTTCTGAGGAGAAGATTTTTGAATATATATTTCTTTGCAAATTTAACATTTTGGTTACCATGGCAACTAATCGAATGGACAAAACTCAAATGTGACACAGGGGACTGTTAAAGGAACATTTTTGTAAAAATTTTGTCAATATATCTCAAAAAATGTTAAATAACATAAGCCTGTAGAAAAAGTATGTTTTTATTATGTTTGCTCGTGTACTTTTGTCGCTATGGCAATTTAAAGCTCCCCTGGGTTTATAATGGGAAAATAGAGTTACTATGGGAAACATGAATATAGGTTTTTTTTCTCATTTTCTCAGATATTTTGACGAAAGTTTTAGAGAAATGTTCCTGGAGTAGTCCTCTATCAAACATAATAATTTGTCCAAGTGGTTGACAAAAATTGTGAAGAAATATTTAAAAAAATATTAGCTTTTACAGTAGTTCACTCGGGTGAGCATTGTAGCCCATGGACCTCTAGTTTCTGCACGTCTGTTTTAATTAGCTTGATAATAAAAATGCTCCTCATATCTCTGAGTATCTGGTGAAAATGTCAGCTTACATGGCTCTAGATAACACGGTTATGAAGATACGGTCAACCCACGTTACACCGACACTCGTTGGAATGACAAAATTCGTTATAATGACAATTTGAATGCCACGAAACCTTTGCTTAACAGGTGACAGTTAATAAGAAATTATGCAAGAATATTGCATTAAAACTTCAAGCAACATATGTTTTGAATATTTGTTAGAATCGCCTGAGGCGATTCTAACAAATATCCAAAACATGTGTTCTATGAGGAAACAAGAATTAAACAAGGTGTTTCTTACAGATCATTCTGTCCATATAGGATTCTTTACAACAACAAATTCATTTTAATGGCAACATCTTTGGGAACAAATGCTGTCGTTGTAACGATGTAATTACTTGTATGACTTCTCCGCAGTAACATATGTTGTAGGTATCCTCAAACACATGTTCTAGAACAAATAATCCAGATCGGGAAATCAAATGGGACAAAATAATGACGGACTTTTAGTTATTTTAAAGTTCTCAACATCAGAAGATAAAATGAAATTTTGTTAGTTTTATTTTAGCGTGTTTAGGACCCTTATTCAGAGTAAAGGAATTTTTAAAACTTGCAACTGTGCAACGTGACAATGCCTTTTTTGTTAACACCCAAGAAATATGTGGTCTACGTACCAATGCCACAGAACATTCATAAAATGCTGAGCCAGTGACAAGTCGTAATGTTCAGGTGAACAGACACGGAAATCAAAAGAAGGGGTGCAATCAGGCGTCCTAGGAAATAGGAAATTGAAGGATTGCGAAAGTGATTCCATAGATTTAAATTGCGGTATATCAAAATGACAACGAGAAGCTATCATGCAAAGAAATGCGCGTACGGCGGTGAAATTAGATATCATCACAAAAACATGCCTATATAATACTGACCCCTTTAAACCCCACTTTTATATAATAAAACTGGGTTTACAGGGGTATACATTATTTTTCTTATTTTTGCTCAAAACATAGAATGTGGGTACTCGTTAGAACCGCCTCGACGAGTACCCACAACCTATGTTTTGAGCAGAAATATGAAAAATATCAGTTTTTTCTCTGAAAATTTTCAGTTGTTGGAAGTGAATTTTTCAATATATTTGAAAAGACGTGTTTTCGTAATGAACTTCTATCCAGCGTTACATAGAGTGGGGTGTAACTTTGACGTGGAAACTGTCAAAATTTCGGGTGTGAATTAGGCTTCATTTTAAGAACCTCTGCTATGATATTGAAAAAAAAAAAAAACAAAAAAAAAAAAAACAACAACAAAAAAAAAAAAAAAAAAAAAAAATCCCATAAATCCGCAGTTCTTCGAAGTTTAGCTTCTTTTTTTGAAGATGCTTCTTGTTATCTTTCACGAGATACTGCTTCATAGTTCAATATCAGATCAAATTAATGCGACAGATCACCTTTTGCAATGTGATATTTTAAAGAACTGTTGTGGCACCCAATGGCCCCTAAAGTATTCTCTCAATGGAATTTGATATTTAGAGTAAGCCAAACCACCAGATGAGATACATATAGTTATATAACCATAGCTCCAGATAAGTGAGGTATGGGGTAATTACATTATGAAAATACACCTATTCAAATATACTGAAAATTTCATCACCAAAAACTGAGTTTTCAGATATATATTCTGATATTTTTCATACTTCTGCTCAAAACATAGATTGTGGGTTGTCGTTAGAACCGCCTCGCCGAGGCGGTTCTAACAAGTACCCACAATCTATATATTTGAGCAAATATTAGAAAAGTAATGTATACCCCTGTAAACTCCTGTTTTACTATATAAAATGGGGTTGAAGGGGGTCAAAGTTTTATATATAGCTATGTTTTCGTGAGGAATTTTCTTATTTCTCGACTGAAACATATGTTGTGGTACTCACTGAAAGCGCCTTGGCAAAGCACTTCCAATGAGTACCTACAACATATGTTTGTTTTTCTTTTTTTGTAGAGAAATAAGAAAAATATCAATACTTTTTTTTATAGAAAATGTGCCTTAGTTGGAGCTATGAATACTTACAAAACGGATGATTGACTATGAAATTCGGGGCAATTCTCAACATTAGTCCAAATACTTATGGTAAATGCGGAACTCATTCTGACGTTTCAACTTAGATGAGCTAAATTGCCAACAGATGGATGGACCAATGAGGAAAATAGATCAGTAAAGAATACTCTGAGCCTGCTCAGGCACTCCGCTAAAAAAAAAAAAAAATAAAAAAATAACCAACTGTGTGTTATGTTAGTTTTATTACCCATTTTACGTCTATATTAATATAAATATAAGATGACATACGTAAATAACATGGAAAATACAGATACAAGCTGCATAAAAAAGTCACACATTTTGTATAAAGTATGTAAAAAGTGTAACGGCTCTGATTCACTTTAACCCTTGAAGCGACAGTCACACATGCAAGACACATTTTTTCTTACTTTCTACAGAAAATAAGTCTTGACATTTCATGTGAATCACAATTTACATGAAAAGTCAAGACTTATTTTCTCTGAAAAATAGAAATTGTTTAGAATGTTGTCTGCTACAAATTTTGATTGACACTTTAAGGGTTAAGATGAGAATCAAATATTTTCAGTTTTTAATTACTAGTGAACTCCAATGAATTGTGTGTGTCTGTTTGTTTGTGTTGGGGTTTCAGTCAACCCAATGGGGTCATGTCGAGCGCGGTCAGTTTACCTAACCACACATTAACCCGGCAGGCTTAGTCCTCTAAGCAGTTAACCAGTATTGTGCACATTCTTTTGCCAGAAACTGACAACTGCCCTTCTTGAATCAGCGGAAGGGAGAGAATGACCATAGAAAATATTTCATGATCAATCTCCACGAAAGAATGTTGCCGACCTCGGCATTGTGTGTGTCTGTCAGGTTTAGTGATGAAATCCCACTAAAATAGTCCAAATAATTACAGTCTGTCAGGTCTAGTGATGAAATTCCACTAATATAATCCAAATAATTACAGAATGTCTGCTAGGTCTAGTGATGAAAATCACATTAAATATTCAAAATAATTACAGATCAGAGATGAAAATCCCTATAAAACATTCCAAATAATTACAGACTTATTGAGCTTTAAAAGTTTTGCTAATTTGCATCTCATTAATAGTCATGAGGAACCAATGACGTCAGTGGTTCCCATGAATAATGTTATTATTGTTTTAAAATTCCTAATTCGAAATTGTTAAGGTACTTAATGCAGAAATATATTTCCTTCATATAACACTAAGGGCTGAGTTGCAGCTATATAATTAAGCAACTGATTTAATTTTTAAAATAAAAAATTAATTCAAAAATCAGTTTTGAATGAATTTGTATTTTTTTTTAAATTTAAATTTCAATTTTTGAAGTTATGTTAGCATCACTGTTTGCCGATGTCCCAGTCCAGGTTCTACAGATAACCCTCTTTACTCTGCACTCTGACGTCATAGTGACAAGAATAGGTGGCTGTTAATACCCGTTACCTGGATATTGTCAAATGAGCAGTTTGATTACATTGGAAATCTTGGTGCTTGATTGTAAAAATTAAACCCAAAAATTGCCATTACGAAAACAAGCCTATTTAAATATGCTGAAAATTTTACAACCAAAAAAAAAAAAAAAAAATTAAAATTTTTATATAAAAATTCTGATATTTTTTCATATTTCTGCTCAAAACATAGATTGTGGGTACTTGCTAGAACTGCCTCTGCAAGGTGGTTCTAACAAGTACCCACAATCTGCGTTTTTTTGAGCAGAAATAAGAAAAATAATGTACACCCCTGTAAACCTCAGTCGAACATCAATGGCTCGAACATCTTTAGGACCATGGAAATTCGTTCGAGACATGGGTAATTCGAGCCAGAGGGTTAATTATGGCACCAGTTCAGGAAGCAAATAGTGATAATTTAGGGAAATCTTTTCGATTTTCTACACAATGAATCCCCTCAATGAGGCAATTCTAATGAGTACACACAACATACAATTTCATGATAAAATAAGAAAAAATCTCTACATATTTGTTTTCTTGAGCTACTGGTAGAATTTTGTAGGGACTGAAAAAAGAGTTCCAATCATCCACGGTAAACGAGCCATCCGTGTTCGAGCCATTGAGGTTATACTGTAAAAGTGGGGTTTAAGGGGGTCAACATTATATAGGCATGTTTCCCTGATGCATGCATACTGTTTTCCATTGTTTGGTGCTAGAAAACTCTCGAAAAAGCTAAAATAACAACAGCATGGGACTAACTCAATCAAAATCTTCATTACTATACAATGTATTTACCTTAAATATTGAGACATGTTAACTTCTTACTATATGGTAAATTTCCTAATAATTTGGAACGCCAAATGGTCTTACAAAATGGGATAAGCAAACAGTGTAGACCCAAATCAGACTACTCCTTCAGGAGCAGCCTAATCAGGGTCTACTTTGTTTGCCATTCCAATAAGTATTTTAAGAAACAACTGCATAAAAAGTAGTATTTAGGCTAAAAAGAAGTATGGAATGAAGTGTTGGAAATTTTAGGACATTTACCGTACTTCTCCTCAAACTGAAGAACTCCATTTGACTACCTGCTGATGTGTCCAAAAATAATTGAAAGTGTGATAAACAGTATAGACCCTTATCAGATGCTGCATTCTTGGGAATCTGATCTGCATCACGAAAACATGCTTATATAATTCTGACCCCCTTAAACCCCATTTCTATATAGTAAAGCTGGGGTTTATAGGGGTATACATTATTTTTCTTTCTGCTCAAAAACATAGATTGTGGGTACTCGTTAGAACCGCCTCGCCAAGGCAGCTCTAATGAGTACACACAATCTATGTTTTCAGCAGAAATATGAAAAATATCAGAATTTTTGTATCCGAAAATTTTCAGGTTTTGGAGGTGAAATTTTCTATATATTTGAATAGGCGTGTTTTCGTAATGGGGTCTACACGTTTTGTTTAGTCTTGTCTGTCTCAATACATAGGGCTATTACAGTACATCTAGGATTACATGATTACTAGTATCATCACAAAAACAAGCCTATATAATTTTGACCCCCTTAAACCCCACTTTTATATTGTAAAACTGGGGTTTATAGGGGTATACATTATTTTTCTTTCTGCTCAAAAACATAGATTGTGGGTACTTGTTAGAACCGCCTCACCGAGGCAGCTCTAATGAGTACACACAATCTATGTTTTCAGCAGAAATATGAAAAATATCAGAATTTTTGTATCCGAAAATTTTCAGGTTTTGGAGGTGAAATTTTCTATATATTTGAATAGGCGTGTTTTCGTAATGGGGTCTACACGTTTTGTTTAGTCTTGTCTGTCTCAATACATAGGGCTATTACAGTACATCTAGGATTACATGATTACTAGTATCATCACAAAAACAAGCCTATATAATTTTGACCCCCTTAAACCCCACTTTTATATTGTAAAACTGGGGTTTACAGGGTAAACATTTTTTTCTTATTTCTGCTCAAAAACATAGAAGGCAGTTCTAATGAGAAACCAAGGCAGTTCTAATGAGTACCCACAAACTATGTTTTGAGCAGAAATATGAAAAATATCAGAATTTTCATCTGAATTTTTTCAGTTTTTGTTGGTAAAATTTTCATTATATTTGCATAGGCTTGTTTTCCTAATGGCTAGTATCATCTAACCAAAAGTTAAATGACAAACAGAACTTGAAGCTCTACTAGTACAAAATAAAAAAAAATAAGTAAAAACATTGACAATTTAACACTTAAAGCACTGCTCAAAATAGCAGCATATGACATTTTGATTTGTTATGTATTTTTTAGAGAAAATAAGGCTGGACATTACCTGTGATTTGTTTTCCTGTGAATCTCTAAAAAATAATACACAAAAATTAAAATGTTGTCTGTTACAATTTTGCTTTAAATAGCAATTTAAGGGTTGAAACACACTAAAATGTAAGATAAACTGAAAACAACACAATTTTGTATCTGTGGATACAAACAAACACGTATAAAGTAAACCAAAGACAACACTGTTTGAACCTATGCATAAAAAATGACTATAATAAAAAGAATTTACTATCATATAAAAAATAAAAACATATTTTACAGCCATGCTGAAATAAATATATGCAGATAAAATTTGTTCTGAGCATCACCAATGCTGAGCATTACAAATTACATATGTCAGAAATAAAACTTAAGTGTGATTATGACTCACATTTTCATATAGTGCACATTTATCAGTTATGATTTTACTTTCATTAGAAATATTTGGACTAATTAACACTTCTAAGCACGCTTGGT
This sequence comes from Anodontia alba, assembly GCA_964016985.1. Classification (NCBI taxonomy): domain Eukaryota; kingdom Metazoa; phylum Mollusca; class Bivalvia; order Lucinida; family Lucinidae; genus Anodontia; species Anodontia alba. Next base: position 21,431,752 of record OZ024830.1, read on the forward strand.
AAAAATTTCAGCAAACAACATTCTGAAACGCATATTGTTATCTTTTCCAGAAAATAGCATTCTGTTTACAAGTCTACATGATGTGTACCCCAATCATAGTCCCATGTTCCTCCATCATACATAGTAAAACTAGAAATGTGTCCAAAGGACACAGATGCCCCCGCCTGAAAAACTTAAACGCAAACTGCTAACATTGAATGCTAGAAGATGGACATGGGTAACACTATATGCCCCTTTCCACCATTCTTCGAATGCCTGAGGTATAAAAATTTGGTAGAGGGCAGAAAAGGGCAGGTTTAAATCAGCTTTTTAATTTGTTTGTTGCTTCTTGCAAAATTCTTTTACTAATCACAAAAACATACCTATATATAATTTTGACCCCCTTAAACCCCACTTTTATATAGTAAAACTGGGGTTTACAGGAGTATACATTATTTTTTTTTATTTCTGTTCAAAAACATAGGTTGTGGGTACTTGTTAGAACCCCCTTGGTGAGATGGTTCTAATGAGTACCCACAATCTATGTTTTGAGCAGAAATATGAAAAATATCAGAATTTTTATCTGAAAACATTCAGTTTTTGGTGCTGAAATTTTCAATATATTTGAATAGTTGTGTTTTCGTAATGTGCTTAATTCTGTCTTAATGACATTAATAACCAAAATCTTCCTCATCTTTGATGGTGAAAATGGTATTATTTCCATGGCTCTAGATAAGAGTGATATCCGGATAAATATTCTTATTTTTCCACAATTCAATAAAAACATGTACCATAATTATTATTATTCACCCTCATTATGTAAACATGCCTTAACAAATAAACTGAAAATTGTATCACCAAAAAACAAAAATTTTCAGAAAAAAAATTCTGTTATTTTTCATATTTCTGCTCAAAATATAGGTTGAGGGTACTCATTAGAACTGCCTCAATGAGGCAGTTCTAACCAGTACCCACAATCTATGTTTTGAGCATAAATAAGAAAAATAATGTATACCCCTGTAAACCCCAGTTTTACTATGTAAAAGTGGGGTTTGAGGGGGTCAAAATTATATTGGCATGTTATCGTGATGTACTGTCCTTTCGACGTCACTCAGAAAGATGGTTTTTTTTTTGCTTGGCATTTTATTCTAAATGGAAATATTTTGTTCTGGTTGACCATATCTTATCAGAAACCATTTGTCTTTTCTGTTTCAGTGTTTTGTTCTCAAATTAAATTTACAGCCAAAAATTGGTCTGATCTATGCAATTTCTATAGTAAATTGATTTTTTTGGAACTTCTAAGAAAATATTTTTTACTTTCTTTGCTGAATTTGAATTATTAATATTTCACAATATTGTGAAATTTTCAGAAAAATTGAAGCGGAATTTATTGAAAATTTGCCCCCAGGTGACCTACCCTACAGATTTCTGCATAAATTGCATTCATTTTATTATGGGAAAAAGTGAAAACATTTGATTTTTTAAAAAACAATGACTAGAATAACTTTTTGTGTACAGGTAGTTACAACAAATGGTTTTGCATTAAGCTGTGACAAAATTTTGCAAATTCCTTCTTATTTGTAAACCACCAAGCAAAAAATGACTTTCTGAAAGATGGCAAAAGCACTGTAATTACTGCACATAGCCCTATAAGTGCACTGTAAAGCAATTCTTTAGTTTTCAGATTACAGCCAGTGTACTTTTTATCTACTTCTTTACAGACATATGATGTGAGTACCCATTTGAATTGCATTGACTTATAAAAAAATCAGAAAAAAAAATGCCTAAAATAAGTCCTTTACTGATCTTTTTTAAAGTAAAGTCTTTAGTAGGAACATACATATTTTAGGGCAAGGAATCCCAGTAATTTTGAAAAAAATCTAAGAGTACAGTGCGGTAATATGATAGGTACACATTAAAAGCACTTGCAGATTATTTCAGATTGAAACATTCTTATCTAGAATAACTGCCGATAAGTAAATATAGTAAATAAGTATGTTAATATAATGGGGTTTGACATTTCATGCAAACTGATTACAATTTTCTTGTGAAAATAACAAAATAATTAATTTGTCATCTGCTGGAATTCTGCAAGAGAGTGCTAAAGATTAAAAGTTAGAGAAGCTCCAAGGCTGAAGGCTTAAACTCTAATCTGCTGATTACTAATAAAAGTGGATAATATTTATAAATTAATATGCTTATTTTTCACAGAAAGTGAGGCCTGACATTTCAGTCAAGCTGTCTCGAGACAATCCTTAATTTCTGTGAAAAATCTTTTTCCACAAAATGCAGATTTTCAAAGAATGTTAGACTTGACATTATACAGTGTATTCAGATATTCAAGAGAAAATTTATATGAAATGTCAAGCCTTACTTTCTGTGAAAAATAAAATATATCACTAATTTTTGTCATCTTATGATTTAGCCTACATAGTTCAAATTGTTAAAAATATACAAGACTGAACATGTAATGTATGCATACATGCTGCAGCTCACACCATATAAATCCTAGATATTGGGACAGAAATACCTGAGCAAACATTGTTGATCCAGTACAGGCACCACAAAACAGGGCATCTGATCAGGGTCTATAGTCATCACGAAAACATGCCTATATAATGTTGACCCTCTTAAACCCCACTTCTATATAGTAAATCTGGGGTTTACAGGGGTATACATTATTTTTTTTTATTTCTGCTCAGAAACATAGATTGTGGGTACTCGTTAGATCCTCCTCACTGAGGTGGGTCTAAGGAGTACTCACAATCTATGTTTAGAGTGGAAATATGAAAAATACCAGAATTTTTATCTGAAATTTTTCATTTTTGGTGGTAAAATTTTCAGTATATTTGAATAGGCGTGACTTCATGATTTACCACTTATCGTGCAGACTAATGATGGTTTGGTGTTTTATGTCTCTTTCAACATGACTTAACCCTTGTCCTGCTGAACCCGGATATACCCTGCCTTTGCAAACAGTGTAGATCCAGATCAGTTGGCTTCTGAAGAAGCCAACTGATCTGGATCTGCACTGTTTGCCATTAAGTATGTGAATTTATAGCAACCATCCGGATCAAGTGATCTGATTGGCTAAAAATTAGAAGTGGGCAGGGCATCTTGATTTATTCAGCAGGACAAGGGTTAAATCATACTGAGATGAAGGGGTGATAATGAAAGGCTTTGTGCAATGAAGCGCCCGGAATTTATCTCTGCCTCTGGTGGAATTCCAGCCCAGGACCTTGTGATCTGAATTCAGGAGTGCTAATCATTTGGTGTCTGCCCAGCAGTTTAACTTTTGACAGATAAGTAGGTAATAAAATGGACTTGTTTTAACCCATTGTATTTGGGAGACCTGTAAAAGGGCAACTGGCAAACAGTGCAGACCCAGATCAGACGTAGTAGAACATGGCATCTGATCAGGGTCTCCACTGTTTGCAAATAGTTTAGCCATTTTTTTCTAGGAATATGTAAATCTCATAGCCAGACTTACCTAGCATTGAAGTTGGACTCTTCCAATATATAGTGTGGGAGAGTCTATTCAATATACAATGGGTTAAGATTTAGGACAAGTATGGTAAGGAGGTAGGTGTCCCAATATTTGGGGTAAGTATGGTACAACATTGTTCCCTTTTCTTTCTACTATATGGCACAATTGAAGTTTTACTACTCACTTCACTACTACCTAGAGATGAACTAACATTTGGTACAGTCTGATTGCTTTATATCAAAGCCCATGGGACAAAGCTCCGAGGTGGTTATAAAATTTTATTCATGCCTAACTCAGCTAAGCATGGAATTTATACTGCTAATAAATGTCAAATGACTAACAATTGCAGATTCTTTCTTGCTAAACATAGCTGAACATGAAATTTTCTCTGCTAATAAATATGAAAATGCCAGCAACTGCTGGCATTTTCATATTTATAAGCAGAGAAAAATTTCATGTTCATCTTAGTTGAGCACAACAAAAAAAGGTTTTATAACCTCGGGGTATGGAGTTTTGGTTTCAGATAGCAACAGTTTGGGATGAAACTAGAAATGTGTCCACAGTACATGGATGCTCCCACTGTGGGGTACCTAACTATAAAATTGCAAAATTCTGCCTGGTGAAAATGCCTTAACCTGAATCTAATAGGATCAGGTATATACACACATTCGTACTGACCGACATACATTTGTACGCACTTACCCACATACGGAAATCCGAAAAAACTATATGCCCCCAGCATCATCCGATGCGGGGGCATAAAAATTGAAATGTAAGAAACATATTGCAAACTAACCAATATTGCCCTTTATTCAAATTGATTTAAGCAGCTGTTTCAGTTTTCAGTGTTTGAGGTAGCAAGAGTCAACTGTATATCTATTTCACCCAATATGTGCAGCAGTACTAAGTAGGCTGACCATCTGTGCATCTATACCACTACAGTGGGGACTGCAATATTCTGATAAATGGACCTCAGCTGCAACATTCACAGATATTATTATAATGAGACCTTAGCAAACAGTGCAGACTCAGATCAGACGGCAAACTGTGGCATCTTTTCAGCATCTACAGTTTGCAACTTATCAAGCAGTTTTTGTATACACCAACAAGTGGTATAATATACTTGTTTAAACTTTAGGACAAGTATGGTAAGCCCCAACTGTGTTCCAATATTTAGGGTATCATATTCTATCTAATTACTGCAAATACTCTTAAAAGCACACAGTCAAGCAATTCCTAATTGTCAGATTACAGCCAGAGTGTACTTTTTGTCTATTTTTATAAAGCATATGTTGTGGGTACCCATTTGAATTGCATCAACTTGTTGATGCAATTCAAATGGGTACCCACAACATGTGCTTTCATAAAGAAAACCAGAATAACAAAAACACACACAAACATCATATAAGCATGAAGTAAGTCCTTCTCTGATCTAATTTTATGTGTACCTTTAGTATAATTTGACACATATTTTACCACAAGTTTTCCCAGTAATTTTGAAAAACCTAAGCGCACCGTGCAGTAATCAGAGCGACTACGGTAATTACAGTACGGTGAATGTCCTAAAACTTTGAACACTTTATTTCATACCTTTTTGGCCTAAAATCTGGGCCCAGTTGTTCAAAGCGTTGTTAGCTTAACGAGCTCGTTAAGGGTCATTTTGTTAACTGTTTTAGCAGATTCATTACACAATATTCTGATATTTTTTGCTGAAAAAATGTGAGTAGCTTTTGCACTGCAAAAGCTACTCACATTTTTTCAGCAAAAAATTTCAGCATATTTGCATATCACTCGATGTAAATTTTAACGAATCATTAACTAGCGACATTGTTAGCTTTGAACAACTGGGCCCTGCTTTTTAGGCTTTTGTTTCTTAAAATACAAAGTGAAATAGCAAACAGCGTTGATGCTAATGAGACTGCTCTATGCTGTCTGATCTGGACCTGCACTGTTTGCATATGCCATTTTGTCAGAATTTTCAATGTACAAAATTTTAGGACACTTACACAGCACAGACTGGAGAGACAACAACTGATATGTTCTATTTTTCTTCACAAACATTTGTTTTAGGATCACATTTACAGTCTCTGCATAAGAAATGTATTATTAGCCTAGGAAACAAAATATACAAAAGCTATAAAATTAAAGTAGCAATGAGCTTTTTGGTCATTTTGTGGGTTTGGTGAAGACTTACTCATTACGAATACACGCCTATTCAAATGTATTGGAAATTTCACCACAAAAAACTAAAGTTTTCAGGTACAAATTCTGACATTTTTTCATATTTCTGCTCAAGACATAGATTGTGGGTACTCGTTAGAACCACCTCAATGAGGTGGTTCTAACGAGTACCCACAAATTATGTTTTAAAGCAGAAGTAAGAAAAATAATGTATACCCCTGTAAACCACAGTTTTACTATATAAAAGTGGGGTTTAAAGGGGTCAATATTATGTAGGCATGTTTTTGTGATGATATCTAATTTCACCGCCGTACGCGCATTTCTTTGCATGATAGCTTCTCGTTGTCATTTTGATATACCGCAATTTAAATCTATGGAATCACTTTCGCAATCCTTCAATTCCTAGGACGCCTGATTGCACCCTTTCTTTTGTGTTCCGTGTCATTTTTGTGGAATTTATCGATCAATTAATCGATTATCTGATTAATTGCGCCAGCCTTAGTATATGAGTTCTTCCAATTAGAAATTAGCTTTAGGGGCATAACAGCATACTGTACCTTAAGACATTACGAAAACACGCCTATTCAAATACACTGAAAATTTTACCACCAAAAAATGGCAATTTTTCAGATAAAAAATTCTGATATTTTTCATATTTCTGCTCAAAACATAGATTGTGGGTACTCATTAGAACCGCCTCGTTGAGGCGGTTCTAACGAGTACCCACAATCTATGTTTTTGAGCAGAAATAACAAAAATAATGTATACCCCTGTAAACCCCAGTTTTACTATATAAAAGTGGGGTTTAAGGGGGTCAAAATTATATAGGTATGTTTTCGTGATGTGTAGATGTGCCCCATCTACGTCACCAAATGCTGAAATTCTCATCAAGATCTCTGACCTTTTAAAAACATTACTATATTTGAATTTTGACGCTTAATGACCCCTTTTGAGGATGGGAGCTTGGATATAAATGAGACCCACTTCGTTTTCATAAAAAACTTCAGATCCATTTAATTAATCTGTTATTCTATTCTATTCAATCTCTTACAATTGATAGCAAACATGGTAATGTAGATAAGCTGATATCTATTTAGGGATGGAGATTCGGACTTACATTCAATTTGACACCATTCAATTTAACCCTAAAAGTGCTAGTAACACCAATAGAGGATGTTCTGAGTTTTTTTTATTATTATGCTGAGAAGACTTGTTATTATGTATGAATTATATGCTAGGCAGACAATTCATATAAATGAGAGGCTTTTTTTCTTAGGAAGATAAAAAAAAAAATTAAGAATGTCACCAACTACAATTCTGAATAGCCCTTTGGGAAATGTCAATCAGATGGTTCAAAAAAGTAAAAAAATACCAAAACATACCCATGAAACAAAAACAACAACACCAAAAAAAAAAAAAAAAAATAGGAATGTCATCAGCTAAAATTTTGAATAGCACTGAAAGGATTGTCAGTCAGTTGGTTCAATCAGATAATGACACCTACAACATGCTGCCTTTATTGTGAATCGGAGTAAAGTGCAAATGAGAAAAGTCAAGGTAATGTACTTCTATGGCATGATTTTGAAACAACCATTACGAAAACACGCCTATTCAAATATATTGAAAATTTCACGACCAAAATAATGAAAATTTTCAGACAAAAAATTCTGATATTTTTCTTATTTCTGCTCAAAATATAGATTGTGGGTACTCGTTAGAACCGCCTCGGTGAGGCGGTTCTAACGAGTACCCACAATCTATGTTTTTGAGCAGAAATAAGAAAAATAATGTATACCCCTGTAAACCCCAGTTTTACTATATAACAGTGGGGTTTGAGGGGGTCAAAATCATATAGGTATGTTTTCGTGATGCAATCAATTTGTATGAAACAAATGGGGAATTTTCCCCCTTTGTTACATATGAAGTGACTGGTTGTTTTGAGTGAAACTATGTCTTGAATTACTGGTATCATATGTTTTAGTTTCTAGAATAACAACTCAAAGATATGAAAAACATTTCTGAATAAATATCTGTTTAAAATAAAAACTAAAACAATAATACCCTGCCATTGTGTTGCAGGCAGATAACTGTCAAAAAATGATGAAATTTGCCCATTAGTATCCCCAACCCGAATCTCCTTAATATCAATGCATGGTCCAAGTTTGATTAAATTCCCTAGACATTTACTCCAGTTATTCAGAAATGAAAATATGGGCAAGTCTTGGGCAGAAAACTCTGTCAGAATTTAAAGAATTTGCCCATTAGCAATCCCAAATCAGATCTTTACAATATCAATGCACATACCAAGTTTGGTGATAATCCATTGACATTTACTCAAGTTATCATCCAGAAATGAAATACCAACTGACAGATGGATAGATGATGGATGGACAGACACACAGACGTCCAATGTAAAACAATAATACCCCATCACTATTATGTGGCCGGGTATAAAAACACTATCACAAGAAAATATCACATTTGTTGACAGCACAAAGCAAGGCCTCTAATCAGACTGCAATCTTATCACATCAGTTAATTAAGAGAAAATGATATACTTTCAAGGGAGACAACACTGTCAAAACTGTTTTGCTCATGTCTGAAAAGGGGTCTGCTATAAAAAGAAAGAATTTGCTCCCTGGGACACAAATCAGCAAGTGTATCTGCACTATCTGATCACATTACGAAAACACGCCTATTCGAATACAATGAAAATTTTACCTCCAAAAACTGAAAATTTTCAGATAAAAAACTCCGATATTTTTCTTATTTCTGCTCAAAACATAGATTGTAGGTACTCGTTAGAACTGCCTTGGCGAGGCGATTCTAACGAGTACCCACAATCTATGTTTTGAGCAGAAATAAGAAAAATAATGTATACCCCTGTAAACCCCAGTTTTACTATATAAAAGTGGGGTTTAAGGGGGTCAAACTTATATAGGCGTTTTTCCTGATGTCTTTCCTTGTAGGGCAAGGGGGGCAAATTCTATCCTTTTAGGGTAGACCCTTTTCAGAAGAGAGGCAAAATAAAAGACAGCATTTCAACTTCTCTGAAACTCTAAGTAAACCGCATAGACTATGATCAGTCTGTGTAGATGTGAAGGCTGGTCTAGGTCTGTGCTGGTTGCATATGACATGATGTCCTTTTTTATTTAGATAGGTTCACAATATTAAAAGATTTACAAGTCCACCACCATGCCCTATATGATTAATAACTCAATGTCCTACCACCATCCCTTATCTCCAGTTAGAGTATTATGCTGTCCTTAACCCTTGCCCTGCTGTATATTTTAAGATGCCACACCCACTTCTAATTTTCAGCCAATCAGATTACTTGATCAACATTGTTATTTCAGATTCACATGCTCAAATAAAACAGTGTAGATCTGGATAAGCTGGATTCTTAAGAAGCCAATTGATCAGGATCTACACTGTTTGCAAAGGAAGGGCATATCTGGGTTCAGCATGACAGGGTAAATTATGATATTTATCCTTAATGTTGGGACACTTTAACCTTCATCTCTCTCTCTAGGCAAAGTCAGCAGATGACAATCTGATATTTTTTCTTATTTTCTTTTTTTTTTTCCCAGAAAATAGGCTTTGACATTTCATGCAAATTGTCTCCAAAGGAGACAATTTGCATGAAATGTTAAAGCTTATTTTCTTGGAAAAAGAATAAATATATTTCAAAATGCTGAAATTCTTACCCAGCATGCCTAGCATTGACTCCTTACCACACCTGTAAGAAAACTTAAACAACTTTTTTTCATTAACTTCCGATGTGTCTTGAAGCTGCTGGGTGAGGTGTAAACAGTGTACACCCTATCTGATAAAACATTCTTTGGCATCTGATCTGAGTCTACACTGTTTGTTCAGGTCTGTCTGTCCCAATACTTAGGGTTAATACAGCATTATGCTTCTATTAATTACAAAAAAAATATTAAGCTTGAAGAGTCCCTCCAAACAGAAACTGTATTTATTGTTGTTTACATAATTTTGCGCTTTGCTAGAAGTTCAGCACATCATCACGCACTTATGATAGACACATGGTTGTTTGTGTTATGGACATTTTGGTTGTCCATGCAGCATTGTTGAGACATTGCCACAGTAAGGGTGGAAAATGAGTAGTTACGTATTAGATCTAAATAAATAAAAAACAAAACTTACAGCTCTAATGCGTAACCACTCATTTTTGACCATTACTGTGGCGATTTCTCAACAATGCTGCACTGACAACCAAAATATCCATAACATAAATAATCGTATGTGTCTATCGTGTCTGCATGAGGATATGCTGAACTTTTAGCAAAGCGCAAAATCAAGTACACAACAATATACACCACAAATTTCCACATGTTGTCTATGGCTTTCGGTACACCTTCAGCTCCCAAAAAATAATTCAGCCAATATGCATGAAGTATGTTGTCTGAGATTTACTCCACATACAAGGATATCAATGGGTGGTTGATTCTAATTCCCCATTTTTTTTCAAATAATTTCCTCAAAACATTTATATTGCTCATGAAACACAGAAAATGCAAAGTTTGTTGATCTTTTTTTGAATCATCGGATACCTGACCAATGTCTCTCTTATTGTTTCATGTTTTTGACTGTTGGTAAAGCATTCATTCATTTGGTAGGTGTGATAAATGTACAAAATTAATGACAGTGGTTTAGAGACCTTAGGATAGGCCTCTGTGGCCTAATGGTTATGAGCCCATCCTCTTAAAGGTCTCTAGCCACTGCAGGTTCCAGCCCTTGGGTTACACTTGAAATGCCAAGTTCTGCAACAGAAGGCCATGCCGTTTTTCTCTGGGTACTTTGGTTTTTGAAAACAGGCCATAGGTGTAGGAGATGTGGTTTAAAAATGTTTCTAATTTTAGCTCTGGCTGCCATCTTCCACCATTTCAGCACTTTCGGTAAAGGAGCATAAGAGGAACATTTCTATGAAATTATTTTTGAAATTGGGCCAATTTGAAATTTGTTCAGCTGAGAGAAACCACTTGAAAAATATGGTAAAGGGGCATAAGAGGACCATTTATTTTGTAATCTGGCAACTGGCCTATGAGGATATGTTGTTGAAAGATTTTTCTACCTTTGACTCTGGTAGCCATTTTGTTCAGCCAAGCAGAACCATTTTAGCAATTTTTGTAAAAGGGGTGTAGGAGGAACATTCTGTGAATTATTTTGAATTTGTGGAAATGATTCATTAGTTTAAGAGATATCATTTAAAGAAATTGTTGATGAAGGACAGATACAGGGTGATCACAATAGCTCACCTTGAGCATGTCGTGCTCAGGTGAGCTAAAACTAAAAACATAAATAAACATCATCACATGATATCGTCTTACATAAAAATGCTTATATGACTAAGACATGATTGTGCCCAGTTTAAGAGATGTTCTTTAAAGAAATTGTTGACTATGAAGGACAGACACTGGGTGATCACAATAGCTCATCTTGAGCACATCATGCTCAGGTGAGCTAAAACTAAAAAACATAAATAAACATCATCACATGATATTGTCTTACATAAAAATGCCCATATGACTAGGACATGAATATGCCAGTTTAAAGGACGTTGTTTAAAGAAATTGTTGACTATGAAGGACAGACACTGGGTGATCACAATAGCTCACTTTGAGCACATCATGCTCAGGTGAGCTAAAAATAAAAAACATAAATAAACATCATCACATGATATCATCGTCTTACATAAAAATGCCCATACGACTAAGACATGAATATGCCCTACTCAAGATAGATAGATAGACAGACAGATCCATTCATCCATCCAATCTCATCATGAAAACATACCTATATAATTTTGACCCCCTTAAACCCCACTTTTATATAGTAAAACTGGGGTTTACAGGGGTATACATTATTTTTGTTATTTCTGCTCAAAAACATAGATTGTGGGTACTCGTTAGAACCGCCTCAACGAGGCGGTTCTAATGAGTACCCACAATCTATGTTTTGAGCAGAAATATGAAAAATATCAGAATTTTTTATCTGAAAAATTGCCATTTTTTGGTGGTAAAATTTTCAGTGTATTTGAATAGGCGTGTTTTCGTAATGTCTTAAGGTACAGTATGCTGTTATGCCCTAAAGCTAATTTCTAATTGGAAGAACTCATATACTAAGGCTGGCGCAATTAATCAGATAATCGATTAATTGATCGATAAATTCCACAAAAATGATTATCATTACAGATTTGCTAATAATCAATCATTTGATTTCTGTGTCTGTTACTTTACCATATTTACCCTTAGTATGCAGACATCTCAACTCCTGACTGTACTTTATCAAAAATTTGGACAAGTGCAATTTATATACCCACTGTTGTGTCTAAAATAGCTGGATGAGTGGCATACAGTGTAGACCCTGATGAGACGCCACATTTGCAGTGTCTCATCTAGGTCTACGTTGTTTGCTCAGGCCTGTTTGACGGAATACAAACAATAAAGTATAACATATGGTAAAAGTCATGCAATTATTACCAAATCTTCAGTGATTACTAATCAGTTATCGATCCCAATGGCAGGACTGATAATTGATTATCTTTTCAGCTCTGATTAGCCAGCCTTATCATATACTATGTATACACAAATTACTACACAAATTACTAAGTAACCAATCTACCACCTGTATCAGTTTGTTAATCTGATGAAGGTTTTCATCTTCAGTCCAAAATATGAGCCCTTCCTTGTGACACAAGAAACCAGTATAGAACTGATCAGGCTGCACATCTATTCACCCTAAGTATTTAAACACATTAAGATTTTACCATACTTATCCGAAATTTTGAACAAGTCTAATTTACTGAACAAGCCAATTTACTACCTGTTAATGTGTCTAAACTCCACAGGATGAGTGGCAAACAGAGAAGACACTGATCAGATGCTGCTTATGTGGCATCTGATCTGGGTCTACACTGTTTGTTCAGGCCAGTCTGTCCAAATACCTAGGATAAATACTGGTATGATACATTGTTATTGCTTATGTAGAGAATGTTTGACATCTGTACATTATGTTTGTTTGTTTGTGTTGAGGTTTTACGGCCCAGTCAACCCAATGGGGTCATGTTGAGCGCAGTCAGTTTACCTAACCACACGTATACTTAGTCCTCTAAGCGGTTAACCAGTGTGCACATTTCTTTCGCCAGAAACTGATAACTGCCCTTCTTGAATCAGCGGAAGGGAGGGAATGACCGTAGAAAATATTTCATGATCAATCTCCACGAAAGAATGTTGCCGACCCCGGCGGGGGTTGAACCCGCGACCTCCTGGTCTCCAGTCGGACGGCGCATCCAACTGAGCCACCGAGGCCGTACATTATGTTAGTATTCAGTGCAGATGCACAGGCTGATCTTAGTCTATGCTGGTTGCATATATCATATTTTTTTTAATTGCAGAAGTTCATATATATTCTAGACAGCTTAAACCATTTAAGACTAAATAGACACACCCTAAACTATATACTAGAAGTCCAATTTCAATTTTAGGTATCTCAGGCTAGAGAAGATTGTCTAAACCGTCTGCAAATAGTGGAGACCCTGGTCAAATGCTGCATTCTGTGGCATCTGATCTGTGTCTGCACTGTTTGCCAATTAACTTTTCTGGGGTCTCCAGACTAAAATTGGTTAATACATGTATTGTGTAAACAGTAAACTCTGGACAGGTTGCACCGATGTGCAGATTTGTCAGGGTCTTTGCTGTCTCCATATGGGAGAACTGTCCCAGATAATATAGGTATCAAGAAAAAATATTGCTGTTTCAAGGCTTAGCAGGCCAATCAACAATATTTCAGTCATGTCAAGCCATCTCCCTGAGAGAATAAGAAAGAACACCTGAGGGAGTAAGAAAGACCACCTCAGGGAGGAAGAAAAATCATCTGAAGGAGTATGAAAGAATACCTGATGGAGGAAGAAAGTACATTTGAAGGAGTAAGAAAGAATACCTGAGGGAAGAAGAAAGAACACCTGAGGAAGGAAGAAAGAATACCTGAGGTAAGGAGAAAACACCAAGTCCTGATGGAGGAAGAAAGAACACCTAAGGAAAAAAAGAACACCTGAGGGAGGAAGAAAGAACATCAGAGGGAGGAAGAAAGAACATCTAAGGAGTAAAACAGAATGTTTAAGAGAGTAAGAAAGAACACCTTGGGGTGGAAAAAAGCACATGAGGGAGTAAGAAAGAATAACTGAGGAAGAAAGAACAGAATCATGGGATAGATAAGTAAAAGGCCCCAATTCTGAACTTGTGTCATTTTGTAAGAACCTTCCCACCAAAATCTGATGACAGCAGACTTTACCTTCCCTAAGAAGTTATTTCTGCATTACATGATAATGATAATATGCATTAATGCTTAGCATGCTGGGTAGAAATTTCAACATACAACATTTTGAAATATTTTTTTTTTAGAAAATAGGATTCAACATTTCATGCATTAGTTAGACAATCTGCATGACACGACAAATCCTAGCTTCTGGGAAAAATAAGAAAAATATCATCAATTTGTCTTCTGCTATATTTGCCAATAGAACTGTAAATGTTAACCCTTAAAACGCCAAGAAAACCTGCATCTGAAAATGGCGTCTGTTTATGTTGTCTGTTGAATATTCTTGCAAACTTTTCAAACCTATTTTTGCATACAAGCAAACAGTGTGGACCCAGATCAGACTGCTCCTAGAGAAGCAGTCTGATCTGGGGCCACACACTGTTTGCAAAAATGACTTTTAAAATCACAAGCAGATGACAATTATAGGCAGACGACAATTATTGTGATTGGCAGTTTAAGGGTTAAAATCATCTTGGAAAGGTATGCCTAATGTTTTATTAATAAATAATTAAAATATAAATATTTTTAGTAAAATAAAATTTGGGGCCCTGAGGACTATGTTGATTTTGTTTACAAGTAAGGGGAATGGATGCACTTTCATGGGAGACAACTAAGTCTTTGCAAAATCCCTAGGACTGTTGAACTTGTCAGATAAAAATGGTTTTAGTCTAGCAAATATTCTAACAGTTCAAATACATTCAAAACATTTGTCTGACCAATGTCAGACAAAAAATGAGAAGTTTCCACATAATCTTGACAACTGTTTGCTTTGTATCCCTTCTCAGTGTGGAGAATCCATGTGACCAAATAACTAGGTACACAGAGTTTGTTACTTTTTTTAGCTCCGCATAAGGTAGGATGTCTCTTTTCATACCAAATGGAATTTGTTAAAATAAAGCGCAGAGTATGTGGAAAATCAAGCTCTTTCTGGTGGTGTAAGTGCTATTCTGCGATCGGTTATAATTCTCAAGAACATTCAAAGAAATGTTTTGTTGTCAATCTAGGCTACTGGAGCAATGTACATGAATTTTGACGAAATACATTCTCCATATGTTCTCAAGAATCATACCAGATTGCAGAAAAGCGCTTACACCACCAGAAAGAGCTTGATTTTCTGTGTACTCTGTGCTTTATTTGAAAAAATTCCATCAGGTATAAATCGAGATATTCTGAAAAATCTTACCTGATGCGGAGCTAAAAATAGTAACAAACTCCATGCACTTGTCATTTAGGTCACGTGGATTCCCCACACTGTTTCTGAAAAGGACTCTATCTAAAAGTTAAGAAATTATTTCCTGTTAGAGTTGAGTCTGTTTGGAGGGAAAAGAAGCAGGAAGTCACAAAAGCTGTCCCCATTGTGAAGAATGGCAGAAAATCTACCGAGTGTATGTGTAGTTTGAACAAAAAAGACGTTTTTTTGACTTCCAATTCAATCCTCATCGTTTCTGAAAAGGGGTTTACCCTAAAGGGAAAGAATGTAGTCCCAAACGATTTTCCCCTGAAAGTGTATTTGGTCCCTTTATGCACTTTTTTATCCTCCTAATAGCCCTCCAGTTCTTTGATGTTGTAATACTGTTGAAGACTGTCTGGGTTGCTCAGAGCTCCCTTCTGTATGACATCCTGACCCATAATAGCTTTCTTCACTGCCACCTCTACCTTCTTACCACTTATTGTGTACTGAAAAATAGTAAAGAAGATGTATAGGAAGTGCCACAATCACAGAAAATAGCCCACCAATGACATCAAGAATAAGAATAAAAACATTACAGTAAATCCTCAATGACTCGAACAACAATGACTCATTTACCATGGCTAATTCAAACATGTTTTTTGGGTTCCTACATAATTCTTCTGATAGCTCCCGAAAACAAATATTTATGAATAAATTGTGTTATGTGTACTCATTAGAATTGCCATCTTAATCAGTTCTAATGAGTACACTCAACACACCATTATTGTATAGAAACTCACATAAGATTATTGCAAAGAAGATCGAATAAGGTACATCTGGCTATGAGATTTTTTTCTCTAGAAATATCTGTTTATATCCTCTGTTGAATATTCTTGCAAAATTTTCAAACCTATTTTTGCATACAGGCAAACAGTGTGGACCCTGATTGGACTGCTCCTACAGGAGCAGTCCGATCAGGATCCACACTGTTTGCAAAATAACTTTTAAAATCACAAGCAGATGACAAACCAGACGTCAATTGTTGTGATTCGCAGTTTAAGGGTTAAGTACTTACAGGAATATCATTGGTGGGTAGAATCATACTGGGAACATGTCTAGCTGAAAGGTACTGTCTGATACAGGTCTTCACAGCTGTGACCAATCCTGGTGTAAATTTACTGCCTGGGGCTACTTTTAAGAATAAAACAACTCTCTCCTCTGTACCATCCTGTTTTGTCTGGGATACACATACACTATCCTGCACTTCTTTAAATGTTTCAACTGAAATAGCAAAAGAAATTTATTCAGCTTTTGAGTTCTTATAGGAATAAATTTTATTTTTGTGGATTTTGTCAATGTGTAAACTCCAGCAAATAACTCACAAAGTTTGTGAGTGATACACCGGAGTTTAGACATCAATAAAATCCACAAAAAATAATACATGTAATTCCAATTTTCCACATCAAAATGTTACAAAAATTGCCAAAACTGTTAATCTTTTGAGATGGCAGAAGGGATATAGATCCAAAGGATTCCTGCTCTTGACTTTATTATCTTCAATCATTAAATTTGCATGTTTGTGTTGAGGTTTTACGGCCCGGTAAGCCAATGGGGCCATGTCAAGCATGGTCAGTTTACCTAACCACACTTTTACTAGGCAGGCTTAGTCCTCTAAGCAGTTAACCATTATAGTATTCTTTCGCCAGAAACTGACAACAGCCCTTCTTAAATCAGCTGAAGGGAGTGAATGACCTTAGAAAATATTTCATGATTAATCTCCATCAAAGAATGTTGCAGACCCGGCAGGGGGCTAACAGGCAACCTCCTGATCACCAGTCTGATGAACAGCCAACTGAACCACCGAGGCCTGTATTAAAATTGCATGAAATGTTAAAATTACATGAAATGTGTATAAAGATTAGGAATTGGAATTGTTTAATGATACTATATCTCCAGATAAGGCACTTTTTCCAACCAAAAATTGTTGATATTTTTCTTATTTCTCCACAAAAACATATGTTGTGGATACTCATTAGAAGCGCCTCAATGAAGGGCTTCTAATAAGTACCCAGAGGATGAAGGAAAAGAGAATGACAGTGCAGAAACAGAAGAGATACTAACATACCCCATCTCCAAGGTGCTGCAAGTAAATGCACTTATTCAAATTTTATTAGACATATTTCAACAACCAGTTTAAAAAGGATTATTATCATAACAGAAAATATGCTATCATCAGCCATGGATTTCAGAAAGTTAGATACAACTTACCAATTCTATATATGTCAGCAGAACCAAATCTTATTCCACTTGGGTTTAATGTAGCATCACTGCAAATGAAAAAAAAAAATTGCTAAATGTGCTATAAACAAGAAATTTGCTGAATGAGATGTTGCAACTGCTGGTGGTGCTCAAGAAGCAGATCTGAACGCAGAGACTAAACATAGTTCAGCAAGGCATAATAAGTAGGTCAAGGTCAGTAATGGTTGATGGCACAGGGTAGGGTGCATCACAGGCAATGTTTGTATGAAATTTCCTTAGCCTAGAAGCCTTGGTGTTTGAGAAATGGAGCTAACATACACCCTTAACAATTAAAACAGTGTATTTTGGTTTGTAATTTCATCAAAAAGTTTAGAATGTCTATGACATCACAGAATGTGCACTATGAGTCATTATCTGTCAAAGAGTAGAAAAGGTAACTTGTGCATGAAAAAAAAAAAAAGCATACAGGTATGTATTAAATAAACTAGTGTAATTTTTTAACTTACAGGTTTTTCTGCAAGCAATTTTCAGTGAAATACATATTTTGTGCACACTACCAGTACAGCGAAATTCAAAGATTTTGATATACCTCTAATTAAACTTCAAATTTGTATGTTTCAAATGAGCCAAGCCATCAGAAAATGTACCATCGGACATGTGCGCCCTGTGAAGATTCAGATCAGCCTGCACATTTGTGCAGGCTGATCTGAATCTTCACTGGGCACATTTTGGATAGCCAAGGATGCAAATTTCTTCATGCCAACAATGAATACCCAAACCAGACTGTGCAGAAATGCAGGCTGAAGTGAGTCTTTATTGTAAGCACATCAGAAGGTACGTTTTCTCATGTTGCTGTTCAAATCTGATGAAGTCAGAACACTACCTTCTTCCCAGCATAACAATTCCTCCTGTTTGGCTGTTTATTCTGCAGTAATCTCCATGTGCCCAAACACCTGTAAAAAGAAACCATGAAAAATAGTTACATTCAATTTTAAATCATCAGGTCTCTTGAAGTGTTGAAACTTTCAGGACCTCATCCTGGAAAAAAAATTAGCAAATAGTTTTATTTGAGCCCCACAGTGATAACTGATCACAGATCATGGATATGAAATGAGCGATAAGCCATCCTAAGAAATTTTCTGTCAAAATGGTGGTAAAAGGTCAGAACTGTAAATAGACTTTCATACTTACCATTATAAACGCTGAAATAAGCCTTCTTATATTTTAGTCCCTGAGGGTCATTCCAGAAATAAACAGGCATGGAAGGAAATGGTTTCAAACACACTAACTCTCCATCCTCATCAAGCACTGCTTTTCCTGCAATATATTGAGTTACATAAATGTTCTGTGCTTCTTGTGACAGGAGATAATTACTATACCTCAAATCGACTGAATTTCTGAGGATACAAATATCAAAAATGAAAGAATTTGTCAGAAAATAAAAACAAAAAGAATATAGGGTGTAAATATGATTAAACAGTAGTAAAATCTATACAGATTGCCTTTAAAAACAAAGAACACATAAAAGAACAATCAGGTTCTTGGTTCACTGAGACCCTTTTTATGACAGAAATGTAGTTAGTAGGATGCATATGCCCCTAGCACTGTCTTAAGTGGAACTGGATTCTCCAAGATACCAGAATGAACTCACACGTCCCAAGTAAATCTTCATAGTAAATCAACAGTTGGCCAATTTTGCATTGCCCTCATGCAAGGTAGAATGCAATAGATAAGATGACTACTGTATTTACCTAAACCCATTTACCTTGAGTAGACTCTCATTAAGGCTGGCACAATGAATCAAATAATCGATTAATTGATTGGTAAATTCCTCAAAAATGATTATCATTACAAATTTGTTAATAATCGATCATTTGATTTCTATATTTGTTATATTACCGTCTTTACACTTAGTATTCAGACACCTCACTTTACTTTATCTAAAATTTGAACAAGTACAATGTACTACACACTGTTGTGTCTAAAATAGCTGAATGAGTGGCAAACAGTGTAGACCCTGATGAGACGCCGCATGCTCAGGCCACATACATACAATAAAGTATAATATATGGAAGGGTCATGTTCTGACAGGTAAAATTATGACCAAATCTTCAGGATTTTCAGCTCGGGTTAGCCAGCCTTAACTCTCATACCACAACTCTTTGGATGGTCTATTTCTAAAAGCAGGGTGTCTGTTTTATAGTTTTATTATCACTATGTTTTACAGAATTTTCTGTATTTAATGCAAATGGTGCTGACTGGGATCAGATGCAGCACAATGCAGTGTCTGATCCAGGTCTTCATTGTTTGCCAATGTCCCTATTATGGGACTGTAAGCCTAAACGGGTTAAAAATGTCATGAAGACATTTATGCCATAGCAAGCAGAGCAGATCCAGATCAAATGAGCAGTTTTATAGGGTCTACACTGTCTATGATAGTTCAGACATATATCTGAGTGTACTTGTTCAAATTTAGGATAAACAGAAAGTAACAGTTTAGATGACTGAACAGTCAGGTTGGTTGGTTGGTTTGAAATTTAACAGCCCAGTCAACACTATTAAGGTCATGTGAAGTCAGTCAATTTACCTAATCACACTGTTCCTGGGCAGGCTTAGTCTTATAAGCGTTAAAATAATACTTTGTGCACATATTTTTGTCCAAAACTGACGACTGCCAATGATGAATCAGGGGGAAAATGATAATAGAAATTATTAAATAGAAATTATTTCATGATCAGTCTCCAAAAAATTTATGTGGCCGAGCTGGGACTTGCTTGCACCCCCTGAATCTGCTACAAACTACACAATGGAGACATGCTAGTAAAAAAGTTAACCCTGGTCCTGCCGAACCCGGATATGCCCAGCCTTTGCAAACAGTGTAGATCCAGATCAGTTGGCTTCTGAAGAAGCCAACTGATCTGGATCTGCACTGTTGATCATTAAGAATTTGAATCTGTATCAACAGTCTAGATGAAATAATTCAATTGGATGAAAATTAGAAGTGGGCGTGGCAACAATTTATTCAGTATGGCAAGGGCTAAGATGTCTGAATATCTATAGTAGTTATGGTTCTACTGTACCTTCATCATTGTAACATCTCATGCAACAGCCTAGCTGGAACTGCTGTACCTCCCCACTATATACTGGAACTGTCCAGTTCTGACCAAGGAAACAAGCAATAATGTCTGTACCACCTAAAACAAATAATAAGATACAAAACGTCAGAATTCCAGAAAAAAAAAAAGGAATACTCAGGAGCAACCAGTAACCCAAGTTGTCAATGAGTGACAAGAAAATTGCTTCTGAACATGTACATTTCAATGCTGAGACAGAGTACTTAGAGTAATATCTTTTTTCATTTCTCAACCAAAACATATTGTGTGTACTCATGTACTCATGGCACTTCTAAAGAGTACCCACAACTTATGTTTTCGTGGAGAAATAAGAATAATATCAATATTTTTTGGTTATTTAAAAGCAACTTATCTGGAGCTATGACTTCAACTGTTAGGCAGATAATTCACATGAAAAAATTAACAAAATACATGTACATAAAATGTCTTCTACTGCAGTTGTGATTGGTGCGTTAAGGGTTAAGGCCTTTGTAATCTCAAGACATAATCACAAGAGAAACTGTCTTTATTAAAAATAAAACAAAACAAAAACAAAAATAAAAGAAACAAAAAAAAAAAAAAAAAATAAAATAAAAAAAAAATAAACAAACAAACTAGTAACAGTGTTTTCAGAGAAAACTGATGTACCCCAACCGGGAATTTTCAGTTTTTCTACTGCTGTGACCTTGAAAATTAGGTCAAGGTCACCAAAATCTAAACATTTCTTTGTTGTGTCCCAAATATATATTCATGAAAATGAGGTAAGAATCTAACCACTTGGTTCAGAAGATATTGTGCAGACAAGAAAGTGTCACACTGACACCAAGACTAAAGCCAACCAAACAGGATCCGCACCAAAATCAGCATGTCCCCCTCCCCGTAGCTATGGGGACATAAAAGCTAATTTTGCATTAATTGTTTCTGCCTTAGTTTCTGCAAATATTCATTTCTGCCTAAGTTTCTACAAATAAGTGTATCACTCAAAACATCAAGAACTGAGTGACAAAGAGTGTAGAGACTGATTAGTCAGCTCATTAACAGCAGACTTGTTTATTAACCCTAAAACTGCCAATCACAACAATTGTTGTCTGCTTTGTCATCTACTTGTGATTTTTAAGTCATTTTTGCAAACAGTGTGGACCTAGATCAGACTGTTCCTCTATGAGCAGTCTGATCAGGGTCCACACTGTTTGCCTGTATGGAAAAATAGGTTTGAAAAGTTAGCAAAAGTATTCAGCCGACGACATAAACAGACGGCATAGTCAGATGCAGGTTTTCTTGGCATTTTAATGGTTAAGTCTCTTCATGTACAGCTGTGTAGTTTGCATGGCTGTATAAACTTCCTAGCACTTACTTAAGCATAAGTTGACTTTCAAAGTAACCAGAACAGACTCACTGATCCCAAAGGAAATAAAAAAATATAATCTAAACTATGTTAAAGTACAAGGAGACAAATTACGGTCGCCACACCCGCTGCAGTAAAGTAAAATAAAAATCTAGATATTGCCTTTGGAAATAAAGAACACACAAAAGAATAAAAATCAGTTTCAATTTTTTAAGTCTGTGAAGGAACTGGATTTTGGTCATATTTTGTTTACCATAGTTTTGAAGAAAAATACTCAAATATCCAATTTACTAAATTATTCCTATGAAGCACATTTGAAACAAATAGCTTCGCTGATTTTGGCTTTGTGAGAAAGTCCCTTAAATGTCTCTATTCGAGTTCTCACTAAAGGACCTTTTTTTTGTCACATACTCTGTTCATGTTTAAGCATTTGAATGACTGATTGTGTTGAGGTCTAACGACACGTCAACCCTTGTGGGTCATTTTGTGTCGTCTCCCAGAGAAAGGGAGAAAGGGATAGAACAGACAGTAGAGGAGATAAAAGAGAGGGACAGGGAAGAAGAAGGAATAGGAATGACAGTGAAGAAACAGAAGAAATAAAACATTTCCCCTCTACCCTTACCTGCTACAAGGATAGCAGGCCTTTCCCAACTGTAAAACCAATATCAGTTGGATGCCCCAGTGACGTAAGATACACACCTTCACCACACCCAACCACCACCCCATGTTAAAGCACTGTGATCTCTTGAATCATGTGAAGAAATATAACTATTTAGAATTATGTAACTTCTACAAAGTGTCCATGCTTCAGTTTTCATACGTGCATTTTTACATGTATTCTGCATCTTATTGTCATATTTTGGTAATTCTTAAGGTTTTAGAAAAGTTGATTTTATTAGAAATGACTTATCTCTGCTTAATATGGAAGAGTCCATTACCAAATTAGGTCAATCAGGTAGTGTGGAATTTAACTGATTGTATAATGGCCTTTAAATTGCTTTTTATTTAAAGATATTTAAATCTGGAATTTACATGTTTAATGTTGTTTTTGTAAGAACTGTTTATTTAGTGCTTACTTTGGTCATAAAACCTGTTAATTTTGTTAGATGATTTCATTTACCTGCTGGGGCTTGCAGGTAGTACTGTGTGGGTATAAAAGCTCAGTTTTTGGGCTGTTAGTATATGGGGCGCTGCCCCTATGTGCCTAAAGTGCCGGCAGCATTAAAAATCTGATGATTGATTGATTGTTAGTATATGCCAGAGCCCCTATGTGACTCTGTTGCCTGGCTATGTTAAAAATCTGACTGATTGATCGTTTTGATAGTCAATACACATTTTGGATTACTAAATCTATGCTGCTTTGGACTAAAATCAACTAAATAATTATTAGATAAATAATACTGTTGTACTGGCTGATTTTGGCTTAAACCCCATTAAAATTAGTGGAATTTAAGATTTATTTTTAGAGAAAAATAGGCAAAAATTCTTTAGTTGATATTTGATGGTTTTTCTTAACTTTTGGGGATTTTTCATCATTTTTCAGACAGAAGCATTCCACCAAATTGTGGAATTATTCAATAATTCTGAAAATGTAGTTAATTTATAACACTTTTGGTTATTTTGGCATTCTTGAACTTTAGCAATGATTTTGTAATTTGCTTTGTGTTTTACATGTCGTAAATATGTAGAAAAAGAGAGAGAAAAAAATAATAAAAATATATTAGTAAAATTTCTTTCTTTGTTTTCTCATTCATTTCAGCAAAATAAGAGTTAGGTTTCTTTGCTGATAAGCTTTAGCCTGGTTTGCCACTCAGGATTTCTGACTTATCCTTCTAATCAATTCAGTGGTGTCAGTCATCTTGATTAAACATTTTCTGTTCTGCTGAGTGAAGTATAATACACCCGTCCAGCACTTAGTTAGCTGTCAGTCTGTCGACCCAGCCTAAAACTTCAAACTTTAATCCTGGGCATCTAGACGAAATAATTCAAGACCATTTTATTGAGTCCAGCATATCCTGGGTTACTACAAGTCACTTCATATACAGCTGTGTAATTTGCAAGATCACTAGCAGAACTTGTTCCCAGAACACACTTTCACAATTATACTAACCTGATATTGAGCCCAGCAACACATCTTTTTTCACTTCTTTGTAGACAAATTCATAATTTCTTGGGACTAGAGGGGAACCAGTGGATAAGATCATTTTCAAGGTAGACAACTTGTGAGTTTTACCTGCAATAAAGATTTTTAGCCATGCACACAATTTCTTAATTCATAACTGCATGCAGTCCATTTGTGAAATACCCAAGGGCTTTCACTGCTTTAACCTTAACCACTCTGTGAACAAATTCAGCAGAAGACAAACTTATGATATTAAAAAAAAAAAAAGAAAAAGAAAAAAAAAAATGCCGAAAATAAGCGTTGGCATTTCATGCAACTTGTCTCCCTTGGAGACAATTTGCATGAAATGTCAAAGCCATTTTTCTTTGAAACATAAGAAATATACTTCAACATGTTGTCTGCTGAGATTTTTACTGAGCATGCTAAACACCAAAAGCATACACAATTTACAATAAGAAGTTGAGCTACAAGCTTACGACTGCTTACAAAGTGATTTACAGAACAGTGATTCTTCAAAGGCTATAGGGCCAGCCATGTTGGAGCTATATCAGAAATTTGAATCAACTAGGGTCAAACTGGATACATTAACTTTGATACAGACTTTGACTTATCCATGACTTTGAATTTTCAGAATTTGAAATATAAGTCCTATTGCATTTACTTGTATGACTTTCATATTTCTGATATTTTTAAAAGCAAAACAAACTTATCATGGCTGGATACAGCTAGAAATTCTGCAACCATTTTGCAAAAAGACAATTTTTGCAGACAGAAGTTGTCTCACTAGTAGTTGAAACCTGTAAATATTTGGTTGAGGGGAGGGGAAATGGAAGCTACTCTTACCAAAAAAGATTATGCTCCCTCAACTCTTAAAAGAAAGATTATGCTCCTTCTTAGCGCAAGTCTTTCAAAAATAGCTTCTTAAGAGACTGGCGGCAACTATTTCCATGTCAGAGTTATTTCCCTTGTATGTGTATTCATCTTCACTTGGGAACAAATTCTTTCCTTTTAGGGTAGAACCCTTTTCAGAAGTGGGCTTGGTGTGCAGCAATATCCAAACAGGAGTCTTAAAATTTGTCTTCCTAGCAAATAATGGTGAAAAATCTACCATGAGTATCCAGTCTTGATAACTTGGCCCTGACAGAGTTCTATCCTACTTACCAGGTTTCAGGCCTTTATTTTCCATTACTGTAAGCCATTTAGCACTTGTGCCAAAGATAGTGAGTCTGAAAGAAGCAATAATTGACCCATTGTAGTCGGGAGACCCATAAAAGGGTAATTGGCAAACAGTGCAGACCCAGATCAGATGCTGCAATTTGCAGCGTCTGATCAGGGTCTCCACCGTTTGCAAACAGTTAAACCATTTTTCTTTAGGAACATTTATATCATATAGCCTGATGTATTTAAAATCGAAAATGGACTCTTCCAATATATAGTGTGGGAGAGTCTGTTTAGTCTATAATGGGCTAAAAAGTCAGAATACACAGAAGTTAAGAACTTCCAAATTAAAATCAAGCTTAATACATTGTATATACTTTATACAATTAGTGCAGACCCAAATCAGACTATATATACACAGATTCACGAGCAAGATCTATGTAATTCAAAGATAGAAGCATCACAAATTTAACACTCACCACTCTCTGGGCTAATTCAGCAGATGACAAATTGATATATTTCTTACTTTTCCCAGAAAATAGGCTTTGATATTTCATTCAAACTGTCTCCTAAGCAGACAATTTACATGAAATATCAAAGCCTATTTTCTGGGAAAAATGAGAAAAATATTTCAAAAAGCCACAGCATGAGGAAAGGTACCTTCAGGTATAGACCCTGTCATATCAGCAAGCATAACTATATAATCCAATAAGGGCCATTGCTGGTCATCATCCCATTTATGCCGAGTGGACTCTTCTACCTTAACTCTTAAGACAGGTCCATTTCCTATATAAGGGGAGTCTGCTTTAATAGTTTTTATTATTATCATGTTTTGTAGAATTTCTGAATCTGAATTTCTGATCAGACGCCACATTCTGAACTGGGTCTTCACTGTTTGCCAAAGTCCCTTTAATGGGATGCTAGGCTTAAATGGGTTAATATATTCTAGAGTATCCATTGACTATGTGAGTGGACAGTGAAGGACCTGATCTGAATGTATTGATACACAGGCTAATCTAAGCATTCACTGTCTACATATGCCTTGAATACCCATGGTATAGCTTTAATTTATGAGTTCAGATATAACTAGACAAAGTACCCAGTGGGGCACGTATACCCCCGACCAGTGCTACCACCAGTTTTTAAAGAGCACAAAGTATGCAGCTTTGACTCTGGAGATGGCAGTTATATGCTTTATGTTATAACATTGAAAAACTTCAATCACACATAATATGAAGCCCTTGACCTCAAAGATCAGGCACAGGTGCAGGGATTGAGCTTAATAAAACTTCAGCCCTATAACTATCACCATATACTAGTGAAATCAATCAGTCTTTATAATATAAGCAAAAATGACATTTGTGACCTTGACTTAAAAGCCATGCCCCAGCTTGGGGATGGTGCCAAGAAAAACTTTAGACCTATATATACCATCATGCTTAATATTAATGAAACCAACAAAAGGGTCTTCATAATATAGCTATATAAATTTTAATGAAAATTTTAAGGTCACCTGCCTACTCAATGCCCTCTACATATCGGTAAAGTATCACAAAAATATCTTAAAGAATTTTTAGAGTTATTGCCCGCACAAGATTTAAATAACCAAGGGAGAAAACTGCAGAATGGAGTCAGAAAGTCATTCTTGAATGTGATATGCCTACTCAATGTCCTATACATACTGGTGAAGTATCATGAAAATATCTTAACATGTTTTAAAGTTATGGTTTGCACAAAATTTTTACGATTCTGGAGACAAGGGAAGATAATTCATGGACCAAGTCAGTTAGAGTTGTCTTTCTTGTACCCGACACCCTACCAAATGCCCTCTACAACCTGACAGTTTCCTGAAAATAGCTCAAAGGGTAGTTAGGAGTTATGGGGTGCACAATAATGCATTTATGGACAGACAGATGGATGGATGGATGAATGGACCAATTCCATGCTGATAGCTATATCTCCTAAACCTCTCAGTAGGAGGATAACAAAATTCAACAGAAGGTCTTGGTGGTATAGCTATATAAACTTAGATGTAAATATTTTTACTTTTATATGAAATTTCTAAGTCTGTGACCCTGACCTCAAGGTCATACCCCGGGATGGGGATGATGCTGAGTAAAACTCTAGACCTATATCTACCAACATATCAAATATAGATGAAATTCCTCAAAGGGTCTTGATGGTATAGCTATATAAACTTACACAAAAAACTTCGACTTTTTTATAAAAATTCTAAGTCTGTGACCTTGACCCCAAAGTCACCTCTGGGGTGGGGATGGTGCTGATAAAAACTTTAGACCTATATCTACCATCATGCCAAATATGAATGAAACCCATCAAAGGGTCTTCAAAATATGAGGTCTTATAAACTTTAATGCAAAAACTTTGACCCAAAGACAAAAATAAAGTATGAATAAATAATGCTATAAAGGATGGACAGACAGACAAACAGATTTCTTGCTGATAGCATATCTGCTCAACCATTCAGTTAGGGGATAATGAAATTTAATAAAAGGTCTTGATGATATGGCTATCTTAACTTAAACGCAAAAATTTTTACTTTTATACGAAAACTCTAAGTTCTTGACCTTGACCTCATTCACACCTGTGTGGGGATCATGCGGAGTAAGATGCTAGGCCAATATCTACCAACATGTCAAATATAAATGAAATTCCTCAAGGGTCTTGATGATATGGCTATATAAACTTACACAAAAAACTTTGACTTTTTTATGAAAATTCTAAGTCCATGACCTTGACCCCAAGGTCACCCCCGGGGTTGGGATGGTGCTGATAAAAACTTAAGACCTATATCTACCATCATGCCAAATATGAATGAAATCCATCAAAGGGTCTTTAAAATATGAGGTCTTATAAACTTTAACGCAAAAACTTTGACCCTAAGACAAAAATAAAGTATAAACGAATAATACTTCCACGGACTGACGGACAGACGAACACATTCCTTGCTGATAGCTATATCAGCTCAACCTTTCAGTTAGGAGATAATAAAAGGTCTTGATGATATGGCTATATAAACTTAAACGCAAAAATTTTGACTTTTATATGAAAATTCTAAGTTAGTGACCTTGACCTCGGTCACATCCAGGGTGGGGATCATGCCGAGTAAGAAGCTAGGCCGATATCTATAAACATGACAAATATAAATGAAATTCCTCAAGGGTCTTGATGATATAGCTATATAAACTTAAACACAAAAAACTTTGACTTTTTTCACTAAAACTAAGTCCGTGACCTTGACCCTAAGGTCACCCCGGGGTGGGGATGGTGCCAATAAAAACTTTAGACCTATATCTACCATCATGCCATATATGAACGAAATCCATCACAGGGTCTTCAAAATATGAGGTCTTATAAACTTTAACACAAAAACTTTGACCCTGTGACTTTTTTATGAAAATTCTAAGTCCGTGACCTTGACCCAAAGGTCACCCCTGGGGTGGGGATGGTGCTGATAAAAACTTTAGACCTATATCTACCATCATGCCAAATATGAATGAAATCCATCAAAAGATCTTCAAAATATGAGGTCTTATAAACTTTAACGCAAAAACTTTGACCCTGTGATGGAAAGACGAACGAAGGAACGAACGTACGAACGAACGAACGAACAGACGAACGGAAAAGCGAAAACTATATACCCCCACATACTTCGTATGTCGGGGGTATAAACATAGTGGTTCATATATAATCATACAGATAAATATACATAAATATGCCTGGATTACATTTGCCCTGGGTGCCATACGATTTATTTGTCTACGATTTTCCCTATGATTTTTAGGCATCGTAGGTGGCCACAGGCTATGGCCTATGTTTTTACATTGTTTATGAGCAAGGTGTGATTCCTTGTACGGGCTTTTAGCCATGGACCGGGGCAAAGCCTTATGGAGACTGTGTGGAGATCGTACAGAAATCATGCAGTCCTCCTGCAGTCTCCGCAGCCTCCACATGGATATTGTACTAGTCCGCGCAGAGATGATATGGTGACTGTGCAATCCTCACATAGTTTTGGGCATTCGTGTACCAAAAGTGTAACACGTCTCATTTCTGCTTGTGTTGTCAGTTGAGATTGCACTTAAAACAAAAGGAGGGAAGGGGAAGGACTTCCTAGAAGGAAAACGCAGTCGCAAGATCATGGTGCAGTTGCTTTGGGATTGCTGGAAGATAACTGCTTTATATCCATGCAATTTTATGGGCACAGCACGGGCACAGTGCGGCAACCTTGCAATAGTTGCGTAGGCACCAAACAATTATCCCAGGAGCCTACAATCATCGTACAATTTTTTTTTTCCCCAAATTACCATCTAAAATCTTGTGTTGTTTGCACAAGAGTTGTTCGCATGATCAGCGTGCCGGCTCTGTGCAGTGCCCATGCGGGGATAGTGCAATGCTACCTATTACATGTCTATGGGCTTGCAATTTTTTTAAATCGTAGAGGCTACAGCACCTGTGAATATGTACGATAATCGTATGGATGCCGGCTGCCTCTGTACGAAGGCTACATGGTAAGGGAGATATGGGCATCTTATGGGTGCCATAAGCTAATTGCAGGATAAATGTAAACTAGGCATCAAAAAGAAGCAAAAAAGGAAAAAAAAACAAAGAAAGAAAACACACACACAAACAAAAATCATGAAAAAATGTGAATAGTAAATATACCTTAACTAGTTTGCCACTTATAAACTCTCTTGCAGGCAGACTGGTTGGTTTTGAGTTTAACAGTCCAGTCAACTCTATTAAAGATATGTTGAGCCAGTCAATATTAACCACACTTTTCCTGGGCATGCTTAGCCCTCTAAGCAGTTAACCAGTGCTTCTGGACATTATTTCACCAGAAACTGACAACTGCCCTTCTTCAGCTGAAAGGAGAGAATGACCACAGAAAATATTTCATGATCTCTCTCCATAAAGAATGTCGCTGGATATAGTGGGGATCGAACCTGCAACCTCCTGATTACCAGTTGGATGCTCCATCCAAGACCAGCGCTTGAAGGTAGATAGTCCAGCAGTTTGGATAGTTATGGTTTCAAAAACTATGGATTTTGAAAGGGAAACTCACCCTATACGATCAACAAGATCCCACAGGATATTGTCATGAGGGACAAGCGGGGAACCATCATACAATACTACACCAGATCCCACAGCTAGGACAGAAACCAGCCAATTCCACATCATCCAACCCACCTAGTTAACAGAATAAGACAAGCATTGACATACATGTATGATCTAGGCAGTCTGCTGTAATAAAAAATCCAGGAATCAAGGAATTATCCTATATATCTGGAGTTTCTTGTTATCTCTAAGCCATTAGAATCTAAACCAACTGAAATAAGAGGAAAAGGTTTACCTCCAAGGGAGAAGTTTTGTCATTCAAATAATGTCCTATTGCCATTTGGGGCTACTCCTAAAGGAAAGAATTGGATCCCTTTTGAATTTCATCTTTAAAAGTAGTCCTCATTTTTAGAAAGTTTCAAGTATTTAAGAGGCAACTTGGCTTTCTGTCTACAAAATTTGTCTCTCATTGCCAAACAGAATTGAAATTTTTCCATCACGAAAACATACCTATATAATTTTGACCCCCTTAAACCCCACTTTTATATAGTAAAATTGAGGTTTACAAGGGTATACATTTTTTTTCTTATTTCTGCTCAAAAAGAGATTGTGGGTACTCAATACAACTGCCTCTCTGAGGCAGTTCCAACAAGAACCCACAATCCAGGTTTTGAGCAGAAATATAAAAAATATCAGAATTTTTATCTGAAAACTTTCAGTTTTTGGTGGTGAAATTTTCAATATATTTGAATAGGCATGTTTTCGTAATGCAGGTGAATCCATTCACCTTTAGCAACCATTATTTTTCAAAGTAAGACATTTCACAAATCAGATAGGTGTGTTCTGCTTTATAATTTTATTTTTTCTGAACTGATATTGGTTTCTTGGTGTACTGATTATTTATATACTCCACAGAATTATGTAGAAAAGCTATTTTGGTACTCATCACGAAAACACGCCTATATAATTTTGAACCCCTTGAACCCCACTTTTATATAGTAAAACTGGGGTTTACAGGGATATACATTATTTTTCTTATTTCTGCTCAAAACAGAGATTGTGGATACTCATTAGAACCGCCCCGCCGAGGCGGTTCTAACAGGCACCCACAATCTATGTTTTGAGCATAAATATGAAAAATATCAGAGTTTTTACCTGAAAATTTTCAGTTTTTGGAGGTGAAATTTTCTTAATATTTGAATAGGCGTGTTTTCGTAATGAAATGTTCATGAACAAAGAAAGATTCTGAAAAGTCTGCAAACTCACTGTTATATAAATATACATATACAAGCTTATCATGAAAATACATAAAACTTTGATTGTGCATGTATCACAAAGCTTTTAATTCTTTTACATCATAAATAATACTTCTTAAAGCACAGTTTTATTTTCAAACACATGTAAATTTATAAACAAGCATCGTTTTGATTTGGCAAGGAGTTTAACATCCCAGTCAACACTATTAAGGTCATGTTGAGCTGGCTAGTTCACCTAGCCACACTTTTCCTGGGCATCACGAAAACATACCTATATAATTTTGACCCCCTTAAGCCCCACTTTTATATAGTAAAACTGGGGTTTACAGGGGTATACAATATTTTACTTATTTCTTCTCAAAAACATAGATTGTGGGTACTTGTTAGATCTGCCTCATCGAGGCAGTTCTAACAAGTACCCACAATCTATGTTTTGAGCAGAAATATGAAAAATATTAAAAAATTTTTATCAGACAATTTTCATTTTTTGGTGGTAAAATTTTCTGTATATTTGAATAGGCATGTTTTCGTAATGGCAGGCTTTGTCCTCTGATTAACCAGTACCTATGTACAATGCACCAGAAACTGACAACTGCCATTCTTGAATCAGTGGAAGCAAGAGAATGATCGTAGACAAACAAGCATCTGACAAACAACATATAAAAGGATTTTAATGAAAGCATAATGAAAATGTCACTATACCCATGAAGATATAGGAGTTCTGAATAGCTCTATATAAGGTCCTTTTTTTCAATCCAAAGATCCTGATATTTTTCCATGAAAAGATATACTGTCAGTACTCATTAGAAGTACCCTGTGTATATAATGTTTTTGTTGAGAAACAAAAAAAATGTATGGATACTCCAATTATTTAGAGTTATTGTTCAGATAAAAATGTTCTTACCGTAGTATAGTAGATCATAATATCATCCCTGGTCATGTCACTTTGTATCACATGCTCTTCTAAATGTTTCAATAAAGTTCCCTGCAAACAGACATGAACAGTTTCTAAAACATAAGTACATGCAACATACCAAAATTATTAAAAGAAAAACATGTTCTGTTTAATATTACTCCATCAGAGTTGTTACAAGTATTTACGAGTATGCATGATTTCTTCTTTTGTAGAACTGGCTGCAAATATTCAAAGTTTTTGACAGCTATCAAAGAGATGGATTAGATTTTTAAATATAATGTGTCTGTGTACAAAAGCATGAGGTCAAATATTTAAAAGGACTTAATACATCCGGGCCCAGTTGTTCAAAGCATCGTTAGCTTAACGAGCTTGTTAAGGGTCATTTCATTAACTGTTTTAGCGGATTCAATACACAATATTCTGATATTTTTTGCTGAAAAAAATGTGAGTAGCTTTTGCACTGCAAAAGCTACTCACATTTTTTCAGCAAAACATTTCAGCATATTTGCCTATCACTTGATGTAAATTTTAACGAATCGTTAACTAACGACGTCGTTAGCTTTGAACAACTGGGCCCTGGTAGATTTCAGCCATTTGGACAAGGAAGACAACTTTTGTGACTTCCTGTTTTTTCCTGCATATCAAGCTCTTTCTGAAAAGGGACCTACTCTAAAAGGAAAGAAATGGTAGAAAAATATGCATTGTTGTGCTCATTTGAATAACCTTGGTAAGGAGATATCACAAAAATACATATACACCACAACTCTTTATAACATGGTTCACTATAACACAGTTTTGGATATAACACGGTTCAAAGATGGATCCCAAAAATGTATAGATTATATTGAAAAATGACCATAAATGGTCATTTTTCAATATAATCTATACATTTTTTGTTTGGATATAACACGACTCTTTAACTAATACAGTTTATGCTATGGACCCCAACAATAGTGTTATAAAGAGATTGTGGTGTACTCCTATCTTTTTGATATGGAAAATAAGACAATATCTGAGCCATACTCTGAGAAAAGGTACCTTTGGGTGCATATGTGAACAGTGAAAATCCAGATTAGACATTATGGCATATTCTGATGATGTTTTCTATACATCAATATATTCTACAATATATATATATAAAAACTGTCAGTGGACAGAGAAAGCCCTGGTCAGACTGAGTCGAGAGGCCTTGGCTGTCCACATATGCCTTGAAAATATATTTTGACATAATAAGGCTTATATCATTACATTAACAAGTCTATGTAATGTTCCCCATAATTCAGTAGAACATCAGAAACTCAAACATCTCTGGGACAATGTAAATTTGTTCTAGACATGGGCAGTTTGAGTCACTGAAGGTTAATCATAACCGCTAGTCAGGAGGCAAATGGGTATAATTTAGGGCTGTCATTTCGATTTTCTGTATAATAATGGAATGTTGAGTGTACCCATTAGAATTGCCTCAATGAGGCAATTCTTATGAGTACACTCAACATACATCTCATGACAAAATTTTCCTAAAATACCCATAAATATTAATTTTGCTTTCTTGGGCTATCAAGAGAATTTCCTACGGACTGTAAAACAAGTTTGAATTCACCATGGTAAATGAGCCATCAGTGTTCGAGTCATTGAGGTTTTATTGAACAGGTATATAGTGAAAAAAAGGGTGTTCCAAGGTCAGCTTTAGTAGGAGGATTTTCAGTATTTTGCAGTTTTTAAACCAGTTTTTCATCTTTTTGTTACTTCTAGCAGCCATTTTTACAGCATAAATCTATCTTAATATGCTTAATAATACCAAGCTCTGCCTCATTTCCCATATTTTATGATAACAGCATCATGTAAATTGTATAATGTCTTACACAGTTCTAGATAAGATGGTTTTCAAGGTAAATATTTTCGTACTTCTACACAAAAAATATATGTTATGGCCTGCACTTCTAATGAGTACCCACAACATATCTTTTTTGTGAAGAAATGAAGAAAAATATCAAGACTTTGGTTAAAAACAATGTCTTATCTGTTGCTAAAGATATGAAAATCATAGTTTCAGATAAGGCACTTTTTTCAACAGAAAACTACAGATATTTTTCTTAGTTCTCCACAGAACATATGTTGTGGGTACTCATTAGAAGCACCTTGGTGAGACACTTCTACTGAGTACCCCCAACATGTTTTCATGGAGAAATAAGTAAAATATTATGTGGATACCCCTTCTTATCTGGAGCTACAGATAAAGTAATGTAAGTAAAAAGCTGAAAAGTTATTTACCCCTACAGAATGTACCATACATTTGGGTACACCTGTTGTGCCTGATGAATACATAATATACAATGGATGATTAAACGGTACTTGTTCAAACTTCAGATCCGGAATGCCACCATCCACCAATCCCATGGAACGGAATTCTTTTAGATTACAACTACAAGAAACAGTAGTTTATCGATAATGGTTTTCACAAGCAAAAACACACTTTGTTCCCAGACATTGTTTTAAAATATTTTTTGCACTTTTCCTTGGAAACAGAGGGAAAAATTTCATTACAGTCATTGCAACCTGATACTTAAGACACACAGCTCTACTATATTAGTGGTATCTAGATATAAATATTTCTTTTATTTCTCAAGACACTCATTCTAATAATTACTTTCAATAGGTTTCTGAGGAGCAGGGTTTGGGAAAACCAAATTTCTTTTGGTTCCAGACCAAAATTCAGAAATTGGGACCGATTGGAAACAGCCAAAAGCCAAAAAAATCGGTCCCATACTGGCCCAATACTAAGGAAATTTTATTTGATTCTGTCAGATATTTAGGATATTCTCAAATTCTAAACTTACCTAGGTCAGATGTCAATCCGTTAATTACACACGACTAATCCAATAATCGCCTCGAGTCAAGTTGTGTAAACAAATTACCTGAGATCTCATAGTTCATCGCGTTATCTTGAATCTCACGAGATTACAGTGGTCGTGTGAAAGTAATTAGCTTTGGGCGCTATTACTGAAGTTTAAAGACTCCTTGATGCATTTGATGTTTTGATAGTTAAAAAGAAATCTGTTTTGCTGTGTTTGTAAAGTACAACACTTAATTGGTCTTCAATGATGCAGAGAAAATAATCTCAGGAAACCAAAGAAGTACAATCACAATGTACATTTCGTATTTTTCTTTTTTTTTCTTTCCAATTTTACATGATGGGTAGCGCAAACAACAATTCTTGTCCCGCAGTCTAGTCTTGTCTTGTATATGGTCCTGGTAATTATACTCTCAGCCATATCAGGTTGTCTCCCCTGTCCACATGTCAATCAAGTATGATTTCTTTTATCATGTTCGCTTTGCCTACGAACACGTTCTATCATGTATTTACTTTTACATGCGTAGCTAAACGTCTTTAAATGTTTGAAACCAAGAACTCCACCAAACACAACAATGTACGACTATTGTACGGAAATCGGAATTAATTCATACGACTTCACTTATTGTCATTAGTTTTCATGACAAGTATCAGATTTTTTTCCTATGGAAATTAGTTAGGTGATGACGTCATCGGCTGGACCGATTCATTTTTCAATAGTTCCCGAGCCCTGCTGAGAAGTAACCATCAATAAATTATGGCTGATCTGATTTGGTGTTTTATAGCCCAGTCAACACTGTAAAATACAAGTTGAGCCGGTCAGCTAATCTACTCACACTTTTCCGGGACAGTCTTGGTCAACTAAGCAGTTAACCAGTATTTTGCTCAGTGACTTTCACAGAGATTCCACAAACTGTATTCAATCTAATTACCGTATGGTGTGCTTAGGTTTTTCAAAATTACTGGGAAAACCTTTCAGCAAAATATGGACCTTATAAGGGCATAGTTTAAAGAAAGATTAGCAGAAGACTTCATGAGAGGATTATTTATGATGCTTGTGCAATAATTGTTTCTGATTGCCTTTATAAAAGCACATATTGGTACTTGAACTGCCTTGACTTGTGGAGGCAATTCAAATGCGTACCTACAACATATGCTTTTATAAAGAAGTAGATACAAATACATGGGCTGTAACCTGAAGCTACCAAACTGCTTGACTGTGCACTTATAGAGGTATATTCAGTAATTAGGTTGAATACAATAACCCAGCTGACACACAACGTTAAAATGACGTCGTATCAACTTCGATGCGACGTGATCACGTCGCATCGATGTTGATACAATGTCATTTTGATGTTGTGTGCCTGCTGGGAACATTCACTGAGATCTATGAACAATCTCCCCCGCTGATTCAAAAAGGGCAGTTGTCTATTACTGGTTAAATTACTTGCACAAGTGCCCAGTTGTTCAAAGCATCATTAGCTTAACAGGCTCATTAGTGGTCAAAATATTAACTGTTCTAGTAGGTACAATATCTACGGTAATTCACAGGTATTTTGCTGAAAAAGCGTAAAAGCTACTCACATTTTTTTCAGCAAAAATATTGGCATATATGCCATATTTAATGATCAAAGTTTTAATGATACCTTAAACTAACAACATTGTTAGTTTTGAACAACTGGGCCTTGGTTAAATGCTTAGAAGACTAAGCCTGCTGAGGAAAAATGTATGTTAACTGACTGCCTCGGAGAAGATTTCACATAAGCTATAATTAGCTTGTTATCTGATCCTTTATGTCATTTTTGTATGTTTGTATTGTACTCATTATATTCAATAAACTATTGTTTAAACCAACTGACTGCCTCAACATGAAGGTAATATTATTGACTGGACAGTAAAGTCCAATTTCAAACAAACAAAAACCCAGTAAGTGACAAAACCATGTAAATGGATGTGCTGCAGTAGACACTACTAGATTTTAACTTCATTTAAATCTATTGTTCTGGTGCTGTTTGTTTTTGTGGGGGCCTCCTCACTGATTTTGGGCCTTTTTCCTTATTGTTTTTGGTCATGTTTGTTGTAACATTGTGTTTAGTGTGCCCTGTAAGCACTGTGACCATCTTGCTGGAGAAGAGAATGGTCATTGCTTTGCTTTTTGTTGGCTTGTAACGTATGTGCTGTCTGTCAAAGTTTACTGTACAACTCGTATTTGGTGGTCACTATTTTGGTACTATATATGTATGATCTAGGCAAAAATGCCAATATCAAATTCCACCAATACTCTATTTTTGAAAAATGTACATGTACACACTTTGCCGAACATGAAGACTTTCCTGTTAACCTGCCAAATTTTGATGCTGCAGATATTAACACTTCTCTTGCTAAGCACGACAAGCCCTATCTTAGCAAACAGTGCAGATCCAGATCAGTTGGCTTCTCAAGAATCCAACTGATCTGGATCTGCACTGTTTGTCATTAAATATGTGAATTTCTATAAAAAACCCGGATCAAGTTATCTGACTGGCTGGAAATTAGAAGTGGGCGTGGCATCTTAACTTATTCAGCATGACAAGGCTTAAGTGTTCTTATGGTACTCTTTTTCTTGTTGTCACTGGTAGGCTATTTTACTATTTTGATTTATAGACAATGACAGCAACTGAAGCAATAACTTCTTTACCTGTTAGAAATGGAGGAAATATCGCAGGAGGCACTGGGAACAAACCCTATCACTATGACTTTAATGAGATCTGGCAAACCTGAAAATATATTTACAAAATTTAGATACTTTAATTTTCATGCCTCCAGACAAATCTTTTTTGTTTTAGACCTGTGCAGGCAATCCAGTCAGCAAAGATCACTTTACCTGCTGTAACTGCCATTCTCATAGGGACTTATTACACCTGTAAGATTTGTTTGTGTTGAGGTTTTACGGCCCAGTCAACCCATTGAGGTCATGACAAGCGGGGTCAATTTAGCTAACCACACTTTTACTGGGGAGGCTTAGTCCTCTAAGCGGTTTACCAGTATTGTGCACATTCTTTCCCCAGACACTGACAACTACCCTTCTTGAATCGGCAGAAAAGAAAAAATGACCATAGAAAATATTTCATTATCAATTTCCACAAAAGAATGTTGCCAACCTGGCAGGGATTGAACCCGCAACCGCTCGATCAACAGTCAGAAGTGCATCTAATTGAACCATCAAGGCTGGCTGTAGGAGTGATGGAAGTTAGAGCCCACAGCACATAAAAAGCGAGGTCCAATCCTCTCCTTTCACCTAGCCATTCAGTGCTGTGTGAACATTTTTCCAGTTGATGGGACTGAACCCGCTTCAGCACTTTAGTAAAATGCTCTAACCATTAGGCTATGGTCCCTCTTGAATGTACAATGTAGGTAATGCTACAAGAAAACAACCAAAAGCTTAGATCAGCTTGCATATGTGCACAGTGTCATGAGGGCCTTTTGTATTTTTTCAATATATTCTACAGCAACCATTGTTCTGTATGTACGCGACAAAGGTCCTATTAAGACTATGCAAATGCACAGGCATTCAATACAAGCATATGACATAAGGGACTTTTTCTTAAATTATGCATTCTACTCTATGTGACCTAATTACCGCACAGTATGCTTAGGATTTTCAAAATTACTGGGAAAACGCCTGGTAAAATATCATTACGAAAATATGCCTATTCAAATATACAGTAAATTTCACCTCCAAAAACTGAAAAATTTCAGGTAAAAACTTCTGATATTTTTCGTATTTCTGCTCAAAACATAGTTTGTTGTTTTTTATTTTTCATATTTCTGCTCAAGACATAGATTGTGGGTGGTTCTAACGAGTACCCACAATCACTGCTTTTGAGCAGAAATAAGAAAAATAATATTTACCCCTGTAAACCCCAGTTTTACTACATAAAAGTGGGGTTTAAGGGGGTCAAAATTACATGTATATAGGCATGTTTTCGTGATGGTATCTACCAACTAAGGGTACGCTTTAAAAGAAGATCCGCAAAGGACTTATATGATGAGGTTTATGTGATTTTTTTCTGATTTTCTTTATAAAAGCATGTTGTGGTTTCTCATTCGGATTGCATTGACAAGTCAATGCAACCCAAATGGGTACTCACAACATATGCCGTTGTAGACAAAAAGTACACTGGTTAAAATCGGAAGACTACGAAATTGCTTGACTGTGTGCTTATGGGAGTAATTAGATCGAATATGGTGTGTGTAATAAAATTTTCTTTGTTGCTAACTCAAAAAAAACAAGTTACCTTCAACAACTTTCTGCAGTTTTTCTAGATGGTTGTGGACTTTACCATTGTAGTGCACAGCATTTACACTAAAAATTACTTTGGGCTGAATCTGTGAAAATCTGTCTAAAACTCCCTGGAATGAAAAACATACAGGCCTTTCAAACAAATGGCTCTTACAGTATTGAAAACTGAAGAATTCTTACTTTGAAACAGTTTAACTTTTGATTTGCTCAGATCTCTACATACCCATTCAGTGGCTAAAGAAACATTATAATTTTTTCGAAACTGTCCTCTTTATTGGCGAGGCAATTAATTGGGTGCTATGTACAAAAATATTCAGATGCAAACATTTTTAGTTATAACAGAACAAAAACAATAAAGTTTCCAACATTACAGACACTACTACTTATACTTAATTCTGTAGGTGGAGTTACTCCACTTATGGGGTTGATTAGGAGTATTAGGTAGGATGGATGGTGTAAATATGGATAGGTGCATAGGTATGGTGATAATGGGGTGAGTTACATGTATAGGTGGGAGCAAAGTTGGCTAGACTGTGGCAGGGATATGATGGGGCTGGTAGGTAGTTGGGATAGGCAGAAGTGGGGTAGGGCAAAAGACATTTTAGTCACAGCTGAACTTACCACAACACCAAAGTCAGGTGATGTTGAACTCCAGACAGCCCCTAGACTTGCAGCTGCTAACATAGCAATAACTGCCTCGGGACAATTTGGTATATAACCTGTAAATAGACATATAGTCAACCTTTCTATAAAGACACTCGATACAATGACAAAATTCATTATAATGACAATTTGTCTAGAACATTGCCAACAGCTCTAGTGATGACCTTGAAAATGAGATCAGTATCGCTAAACATAATCAGCTGTAAGCAGGCCTTTATGCCAATGATTTTATAAAGTACTAAATATCTGCAGCATCACTAATTCAGTAGTTTTAAGGGAATGGCAAATTGCTGCAATTCAATTTTGGGACCTTCGTAACTAATGAAATACAGTCAAACCTCAATGGCTCGAACATCTTTGGGACCATGGAAATTCGTTCGAGACATGGATAGTTCGAGCCACTGCGAGTTGATCATGGCACCAGTTCAGGAAGCAAATAGTGATAATTTAGGGAAATCTTTTTGATTTTCTACACAGTGATTGTATGTTGAGTATACTCATTAGAATCACCTTGATGAGGCAATTCTAATGAGTACACACAACATACAATTTCACGATAAAATAAGAAAATTTCCTTAAATATTTGTTTTCTTGAGCTATTGGAAGAATTTTGTAGGGACTCAAAAACCAGTTCGAATTAGCCATGGTAAATGAGCCATTGGTGTTCGAGCCATCGAAGTTCGACTGTATGTCATACTATGTCAATATACTATATATTTGGAACTGAATAACAGTCTGGAGGTAACAAATCTAAACATCAACTAAGTGCATCCTGTCCTTTTAGTCATACAAAGGCATTAGATAGAAAAAAAAGGGGGCATTCAGAAAATATTCTTTGTTATTTTTGTCCTGCATATATCGTTGGTACCGTATTTACCCTAAGTATTCAGACACCTCAACTTCTTATGATATATGCTCTAAAATTTGAACCAGTACAATTCACTACCTGATGTTGTGTCTAAAAATTGCTGGATGAGGGGCAAATAGTGTAGACCCAGATGAGACGCCGCGTTCTGCGGCGTCTCATCTGGGTCTATACTGTTTGCTCAGGCCTGTCTGTCCAAATACATATGGTAAATACGGTACTCATTACCATGTTCTCAAGAACAAAATTTGAATGAGTACCTCCAACATATTTTGGTGCAATGGTGAAGGTATTCCATAGCCTTGCAACCAGAGCGGCAGTGAGAGTTAGAGCCCATCATGCCTTTGGCTACAGCATAAGTAAGCTTGCTTGTGTTGAGGTTTTACAGCCCAGTCAACCCAATAGGGTCAGGTCAAGCGCGGTCAGTCTACCTAACCACTTTTACTGGGCAGACTTAGTCCTCTAAGCAGTTAACCAGTATTGTGCACATTCTTTCGCCAGAAACTGACAACTGCCCTTCTTGAATCAGGGGAAGGGAAAGTCTGACTGAAGAAAATATTTCATGATCAAATCTCCTTGAAAGAATGTTGTTGACCCGGCTGGGGTGGAACCCTCAACCTCCTGACCACCAGTCGGACTCACATCCAATTGAGCCACCTCAACCAGCAAAAGAGGCAGGGACCAGTCATCTCCTTTTGCGGCCTTCAACCTTCCTCTTGAATGGTATCCATTCACTGCTTGGTGAACAGAGGAAGTTTTTTTAGTTGATGATCTGAACGGGGCGGATTCGGATTTGAAGGGTTCAGTTGAACCCCCCACCTCCGATGCTCCCGTTGACTCAAAATTTCATTCCCACGGGAAATTTTGGATAAATCTGCTAAATTTGGAATACAGTATTTACTCTAAATATTCATCCCCTTAACTATTTACCTTATACTTCTCTTCAAGAAGTCCATTTTACTGCCTGTGAATGTGTAAAATTGCTGAATAAGTTGCAAACAATGTAGACCCTGATCAGACGCCATGTTTTGCAGTATCTGATCTGGATCTAAACTATCTGCTAAGGTCTATCTGTCTGAATACATAAACTACGGTAATTTCATCAAATTTCACCCCCTCAAAAATCATCCTGGATCCTCCCCTGTCTGAGATGGGCTCAAATTCACAACATTTGGTACCACAATCATACGCTCTAGCCACTCAGTTACCGTGTCTTTCTATGTTTTGGTGTAAATATAAGAAAGTTTACCAAAATTATCCCATTGTTTTTGGAGTTGTGTATATAATACTATGAAAGGAATAAGGGTATGTAAATCTGTATGATAAGATAGGGAAAGTAAGCAATACAGTTAGATAGCAGCATATTACAAAATAATGACCAACTCAGCATGATGTGGCAAAAGTGAACAGAGCAGCAGCTGGAAGTCAAAACTTCAACCACGATTTCTGGCTGTAG
This sequence comes from Anodontia alba, assembly GCA_964016985.1. NCBI lineage: Eukaryota > Metazoa > Mollusca > Bivalvia > Lucinida > Lucinidae > Anodontia > Anodontia alba. The sequence continues at coordinate 21,474,272 of OZ024830.1, forward strand.
TTTCTGGTTACTAAGTTATTTTGCCTGGCTATGCATTCAGCACGGACAATTTAACCCTTGTCCTGCTGATCCTGGATATACCCTGCCTTTGCAAACAGTGTATATCCAGATCAGTTGGCTTCTGAAGAAGCCAACTGATCTGGATATGCACTGTTTGCCATTAAGTATGTGTCTTTATAGCAACATTCCGGATCAAGTAATCTGATTGGCTGAAAATTAGACATGGGCGTGGTATCTTAATTTATTCAGCAGGACAAGGGTTTATAAATATCTCTTACCTACAACCCTGTCTCCCTTCTGGATTCCCAATTTCTTCAAAGCCTCCGCATACACAGCTACTTCTTCATACAAAGCCTTATATGTTATTGTGGTAATCTCTGGTCTTCCTTCTCCTGTAGTGACATGATCAGATTAACTGTGTACAGAAATATATTAAGGGGACAAGATACACATGGTGGATATTTTGTCATTCTTTTCCAAGGGAGACAGTTCTATCATCATTAGTTATGCCTCTCTTGCAAGCAAATTCTTTCCAAGGGGTGCAAATGCTTTCCTTTTAAAGCAGACCCCTTTTTAGAAGTGGTATAATGTGCAGAAAATAGGAAGCCACAAAACGTGTCACCCACGAAAGTTGTACCTATTCCCCTTTTAAAAGAGATATATTGTGTAATAAATATACCAGGGCCCAGTTGTTCAAAACTAATGATGTTGTTAGTTAACGTATCCTTAAAGCTTTGATCATTAATTAAATATGGCATGTATGCTATTATTTTTGCTGAAACAATGTGAGTAGTTTTTGCATTTGCAAAAGCTACTCACATTTTTTCAGCAAATATATCTGTGAATAAGATATTGTACTTACTAGAACATTTAACATTTTGACCACTAACAAGCTCATTAAGCTAACAATGCTATGAACAACTGGGCCCAGGATGTTAGTGACTCATATCACAAACTCGTAGATAAAATACAAAATCTGAAATGTGCATGAGCACATACTGATGAACATACTCAATATACAAGTCTAAAGGGCCCCACTAGAGCACAGACAATGGCATGCCATTGCAAATCCCTACACTTTGGCACCGAACCTCCTCCACTCCCTAGCCCTGTCTCAACCACTCAAGGGAGAATTGACAGTAAAATGTCTACTACTCATACCATTCAGTATGATTTGCTAAATGGTCATGTTCTGAAAAAGTGTTAATTTGATAATACACACCTGATCTCGTCACCTCAAGCCCTAGCCCCTCCCCCAACATCCCAACCTCAAGTATCTTTGAGTGAATGTAGTCAAACCTGTCTTAAAGCTGTATCATTGCTCAAGATGACATAAACCATTGTTGTTAAAAACAGAGTAAACTTTAATTCATCCATTTCATAATCACTTTTCACACTTTTATCATTTATCTAACTGCTCATTTAGTGTGTAAACCAGGTTGATTACTCAGAGAATGCATGCCACTGTGTATATTGGTTTTTAACTGGGTCTGCAAACAGTGGAGACCCTGATCAGACATTGCATTCTGCGGCATCTGATCTGGGTCTGCACCGTTTGTCAATTACCCTTTTAGGGGTTTCCAGACTACAATGGGGTATAAGGCAGTTACGGATATTATGATGGTTTAAAGGTGGACTTCAAAAGTGCAGTATCAAAACCAAAATGTATCAATTATGTAGAAAAATGGCCATTTATGGTCATTTTTCTACATAATTTATACATTTTATTTGGATACAACACCTTTGTTTAGCTAACATGAGTTTTTCTTTGGATCCAAGTGTTATAAAGACCTTGTGGTGTAATTTCATATCTACCCGAGATTTTTGGAAAACTTAACTCCCTTTCACAAATGTACTTCTCCTATAATAAGTGTGACATTTTCATCACGAAAACATGCCTATATAATATTGACCCCCTTAAACCCTACTTTTATATAGTAAAACTGGGGTTTACAGGGTATACATTTTTTTTCTTATTTCTGCTCAAAAACATAGATTGTGGGTACCCACAATTTATGTTTTCAGCAGAAACAAGAAAAATATAGGAGTTTTTAATATGAAAATTTTCAGTTTTTGGAGGTGGAATTTTCATTGTATTCGAATAGGCATGTTTTCATATTGATTGCATGGTGATGTGTCTAAAATATTGTAATGGAAAAGCAAACACTGCTGACCCTGCTCAAATTAGAGGATGTTCAGGGTCTATACCATTTGCATAGCTCTAGATAAGAGGGGTTATCAAGAAAATATTTTCTTACTTCTCAACAAAAACATATATTGTGGGTACATCAGAAGTGACTCAGTGAGACACTTCTAATGAGTACCCACAACATATGTTTTCATGGAGAAATAAGGAGACATAAACAATTTTTTGCTGAAAAAAATTGCATTATCTTGAACTATGCACCTGCAGACATGTTGTCACTATTTTTAGTGATGTTCATTAATTAATGGCAGCCCCACTCCCCACCAAAAAAAAAAACAAAAAAAAAAAAAAAAACAACAGTTTAATGCACTGTCTCACTATTTTTTTATTTAATTAAAGTTAGAAATCTCCCTATTTTTTCCATAATCTCATTAATTTTTATTTTCTGAACTTAAAATGTTGGCACCTGTCAAAATATTTTGAGTAAATAACAGTAAGTTTTATGCTCTGCCTACCAGTGCTGTGTATAGCAATCCTCTCATCTCTGTATCTCAAGAGATTCTCTGCAAAGTTCAGTCTTGCACCATGAAACCATTCCGGGATGTCAGCAATTCCCTTACTTTTATCAACAACCTATTAAAACATTTCAAGCAAATCAGATAACAACCAATCAAAGCAAAGCCCCAGTGAATGTGCTTTTTTAGCCAAAACGTATGGATATTTTTTTTATTTTCCACAAAAACATATGTTGCAGGCAATGCAGGGACTTTTATGGGATGGGTCCAACCTGTTTTACAAGCGAACTATCAGTGACAGAATGAATCTTATTTTATTTGAGGTTAGACCCCTATCATAAACAATCCAAATCTGGTGTTTATTTTGCTCTATCATGGGCAATGCAAATTGTGTCTTTATGGCTCTTATCAGCAATATCCTTAATCAGGTCTAATAGATATATTGTATCTGAATACTTTGGATACATATGACATTGCACAAGTAAAACGTAACAGGAATTTCTCCGTGCAAAAAGTACCCCTATTTCCTTAACCTTTACCATTCTATGGGCAAATTCAAAAATTCAGAAAACCACAAATTGGTGATATATATATTTTTTTATATATATACAAGTATATCCCAGAAAATAGGGGATGATATTAGAAATCAATTTGCATGAATTCTAAACTTATTTTCAGGGATAAGAAAAATATCAATTTGTCATCTGCTGTATTGACCAATAGAATGGTTAAGGTTAAACTTATGTCCAAATTTCAAGTACATGTATGTAACCCAAATAATCTAGGAGGAGATGTATTACAAATACACATGACACATGGATGGACCGGCTGTAACACATGAATGTTTCACTAGGACATAGCAACAGATCAGGTGTTTTTTTCATCCGAAAAATGCTGATATTTTTCTTATTTCTACACAAAAACATATGTTGTGGGTACTCATTAGAAGCGCCACGGTGTGGCGCTTCTAATGAGTACCCACAACATATATTTTCACTGAGAAATAAGGAAAATATTATGTAGATATCCCTTCTTATCTGTAGCTTTACTAGGATTTCATCTATATTACATCTAAAGGTCAAGAACTTTAGCAGGCAATTTCTTTCAATTTGTAAAACATGTTTGACCAAGCAAAGCAAGCTAGTGTTCACCCAGCTGTTACCAAAGAAAACTAGATTGTGCAGTGGATGGCATGTCATCACAAAATCCGCACGCTCAGTGCTAATGTTGTTAATAGCATGATGGACGGACAAACAGAAAAATAATGTTGCTCTTGCACACCCTTACCACCTGGGGATGTCATGTGGCCAAGTTTGGTTAAATTCCACCCAGTGGTTTAGGAGGGGATAACGTGATGGACAGATGGAAGGACAGAGAGAAAAATAGTGTTGCTCTCGCACACCCTTACGATGACTAAGAATATATCATGGATGAGAAATTGAGAATGCACATCAGTAAAATGTCATATATACCTGTCCATTTGAATAAGAAAACATTCTAATGCAGTCGCGTATGTAACGTGACGTCTGATTGGATAACGTCAAAAATTTGCGACGGTATATTCTGCGATATACTGTCGCAAATCCGACGTCATCACGTAACGTCGCTTCTCATTGGCTGGCATTTGGTTTTACGCAGCTTGAAGCACTTGTCGTTTTGTGCAAATAGTACATTTTTTCAACAGAAAAAAATGAATAAATGCATTAGAATGGGGATAACTGCATCAAATTTGTCATTTGGGGAGGTAAATCGGCGGTTTTACGGTCGCAAATTACGTTTTACGGCTCCGCTGATGCGTCGCCGTAAAACGAAATTTCCGACCGTAAAACCGCCGATTTACCTCCCCAAATGCCAAATTTGAAAGCAGTTATCCCCTAATTAAATCAGTGAAATGCCATATATACCTGTTCATATGACTGAGAATGTATCACATCAGTAAAATGCCACACCTCTTCCCAGAATTCTGAGTAATTATCACATGACCAGTTGTAGAAATCCTTGTATGTCTCTGAAAAACAATAAATCAAAGCATTAACAGCAGTCTCTGAAGGAAGGCTGGGTAAATGGTCCTGAATGGGGACTTAAGACTGTTTCATTTAATTTTTAATATCCTGTAATTTAAGAAAGCAGTGCAGACCCTGATCAGATGCTACATCATCTGGTCTGGGTCTGCACTGTTTGCCAATGTCCCAAATGTCCCAGTCCAAATTTTAAACATAACCCTCTATCAACAGCATTCTGATGTCACAGCGACAAGAATAGCGCCGCTATAAATACAATGTAACAGTTACTGGCATATATATTCTAACGCCTCGTTTGTTCATCACGAAAACATACCTATATAATTTTGACCCCCTTAAACCCCACTTTTATATACTAAAAACTGGGGTTTACAGGGGTTACATTATTTTTCTTATTTCTATTCAAAAACATAGATTGTGAGTTCTCGTTAGAACTGCCTCGGTGAGGGGGTTCTAATGAGTACCCACAATCTATGTTTTGAGCAGAAATATGAAAAAAATCAGAGTTTTTTATCTGAAAATTTTCAGTTTTTGGAGGTGAAATTTTCAATATATTTGAATAGGCGTGTTTTCCTAATGTTACATTGGTCAATGATAATCATTTGGACAAATACTTTCAAAAAGCAGTCCCTGTGAAATTTTCAAAATAAGAAATGGAATGGTAGGTCATGCAATCAATTTCCACTTTTCCAAGACACTAACACAGCTCTTGTAGGTCATGGCAGGTGTTAGCATAATTTATACCCTAGCTGATTTTCCACTTTCATATTCAAAGCAACTGCCCAAAGTATACAATTTTGCTAATATCTATTGCAGATTTACCTGAACTATATAATTTGACCAGTTCTGGCATCAAAGCAGGAAAAAAACACTTCCATCATGAAAACATACCAATATAATTTTGACCCCCTTAAACCCCCCTTTTATATAGTAAAACTGAGGTTTACAGGGTATACATTATTTTTCTTATTTCTGCTCAAAAACATAGATTATGGGTACTGGTTTCAGATAAGATTTTTAAAGTTTTTTTTCTATATAAATCTATGTAAAACATGTCAGCCCTGGGGCGGGGCCATTTTTGGCCACAGGGCAATAACTCAAACAGTCTTGGTAGAGGTCCAATAGGTGAAGCTATGTATTAAATATCAAAGGCCTGGGCCTTCTGCTTTCAGACAAGAAGATTTTTAAAGTTTTACCCTATATGGGTCTCTGTAAAACAAGAGATCCCTGGCGTGGGGCAATTTTTGACCCTAGGACTATAATTTGAACAACTTTGGTACTGGTCCACTAGATGAAGCTACATACCAAATATCAAAGACCTGGGCCTTCTGGTTTCAAACAAGAAGATTTTTTAAGTTTTCAATTAAAAAATCTATTCTTAGCTTCTGTGACCTAGATGTGTAATGGACCGTAACCATTTGAACAAATTTGAAAGAGAACTAAAAAAGGATCATTCTTGTGAAGTTTGGTCAAAATCTGATCAGTGGTTTAGAAGATGTCATTTGAAGAAATTGTTTATGGCCAGATGGACGGATGCATGAGAGACAAAATGTGATCACAAAAGCTCACGTTGTCACTATGTGACAGGTAAGCTAAAAATGTTGTCTGCTGAAATACATTTACACAGCATGTCAAGTGTTTATAAAGCTTCAGACATAAAGAAAAAATGTGATACCTAATCTAATTAGGAAATTGGTGAAAAAAAAACAAGCAAACCAAAAATACACAATTGCTTAACCCTTCTCTTGCTGAACATGACATGCCCTGTCTTAGCAAACAGTGTAGATCCAGATCAGTTGGCTTCTAGCAAACAGTATAGATCCAGATCAGTTGGCTTCTGAAGAAGCCAACTGATCTGGATCTGCACTGTTTGTCATTAAGTATGTGATTTTGTATCAACAATCTGGATCAAGTAAAAATTAGATTGGGCCTGGCATCTTAATTTATTCAGCATGACAAGGGTTAAAACCTTATCTTAGGCACTGTTCTCAGCAAGATGTTTAATTTGATATCAATTTGATATGATTACCAATATCACCCTAATGATTTGGGCAGACAGTCCAGGCTACAAGTGCCCTCCATCGAAAAAGTAGGAATAAAATAGGGTTCAACATTTTGAACCAGAAGGCCATGATGGCCCTGTAAACGCTCACCTGAATATCATAGCACTTTGGGAACCTGACCTAGAACAGATCAAGCAAACAATTCTGACCAAAATTCATAATGATTATATTAAGAAGTAAGACAATGTAACATGTCTTATAAACTGTGAAATAGAGGTCAAGGTCAAATATGGATGACTGCACAAGAGGCCATGCTAAGATGTATGCATGGGCTAAGTATCACTGGCTGTAAGAGCAATAGTTAAGAGAAACTGACCTAAACACATACGCTTCACAAGTGCCAAATAACACGCTATAGGACCAATAGTTACCGAGAAACTGACCTAAATAGAAAATTTTAATTGTGTTGAGGTTTTACGGCCCAGTCAACCCAATGGGATCATGTCAAGTGTGGTCAGTTTACCTAACCACACTTTTACTGGGCAGGCTTAGTCCTCTAAGCAGTTAACCAGTAATGTGCACATTCTTTCACCAGAAACTGACAACTGCCCTTCTTGAATCAGTGGAAGGGAGAGAATGACCATAGAAAATATTTCATGGTCAAATCTCCATGAAAGAATGTTGCTGACCTGGCGGGTGTTGAACAGGCAACCTCCTGATCATCAGTCTGACACGCATCCAAATGAGCCACCGAGGCCGGCTAAAGAAAGTCACTGGACCGTGACACATACGTCATAAGTGACCCAGTTCCAAAATTCATCTAGAAATCATCAAGACAAACATTTTGAGCAAGATTCATGATGTTCACTTCAAAAATTTAACCTCTAGAGTGTCAAGAAGGTTTTCCTTTGATTTGGTCTGGTGACCTAGTTTCTGACTAAGTGACCCAGTTTTGAACAAGACCTAGAAATCAAGAGGAACATTTTGAGCAATATTCATGATGATTATTTTTAGAAAGTGACCTCTGGAGTGTTAAGGTTTTCCTTTGATTTGGCCTGGTGACCTAATTTCTGACCCCAAGTGACCCAGTTTCAAATATGACCTAGAAATCATAAGACAAACATTTTGAGCAAGATTCATGATGACTGCTTCAAAAATGCGACCTCTATAGTGTTAACAAGGTTTTTCTTTGATTTGGCCCAGTGACCTAGTTGTTGAGCCAAAGTAACCGTTTTGAATTCGACCTAGAAATCATCAAGACAAACATTTTGAGCAAGATTCAAAATGATTGCTTCAAAAATGTGACCGCTAGAGTGTTAACACGGTTTTCCTTTGATTTGGCCCTGTGACCTAGTTTCTGACCCCAAGTGACCCAGTTTTGAACTTGACCTGGAAATATTAAGACAAACATTTTGAACAAGTTTCTGATGATTGATTAAAAAATGTGACCTCTAGAGCGTTAACAAGGTCTTCCTTTGATTTGGCCTGGTGACCTAGCTTTTGACCCAAAGTGACCCAGTTTTGAACTTGACCTAGAACTCACCAAGACAAACATTTACAGCAAGATTCATGATGATTGCCTCAAAAAAGTGACCGCTAGAGTGTTAGCAAGGTTTTACTTTGATCTGGCCTGGTGACCTACTTTTTGACCCCAAGTAGCCCAGTTTCAAATCTGACCTAGAAATAATCAAGATAAACATTTTCAGCAAGATTCATGATGATTGCTTCAAAAATGTAACCTCTAGAGTGTCAACAAGGTCTTCCTTTGATTTGGCCAGATGACCTATTTTTTGACCAGAAATGACCCAGTTTCAAACTTGACCTAGAAATCATCAAGACAAACACTTTGAGCAAGATTCATGATGAATGTTTCAAAAATGTGACCGCTGGAGTGTTAACAAGGTTTTCCTTTGATTTTGCCTGGTGACCTAGTTTTTGACCCTAAGTGACCCAGTTTCAAATTTGACCTAGAAATCATCATACTGAGCAAGAATCATGATGATTGCTTAAAAAATGTGACCGCTAGAGTGTTAACAAGGCTGTCCTTTGATTTGGCCTGGTGACCTAGTTTTTGACCCCAAGTGACCCAGTTTTGAACTTGTCTAGAAATCATCAAGACAAACATTTTGAATACGATTCATGATGATTGCTTCAAAAATGTGGCCTCTTAGAGTGTTAACAATATTGAGTTGCTTTGGAGTTTTACAGCCAAGTAAACAATGTTAAGGTCATCTTTAGCTGGTCAGTTAACCTACACACATCTTTCCTGGGCAGGCTTAGTCCTCTAAGTAGTTAACCAGTGCTTTGTGCACATTCTTTGGCCAGTAACTGACAACTACACTCCTTGAATCAGCGGAAGGTGTGGGATAACCATAGTATTTATTTCATGATCAATGTCCACAAGTTATGTGGCTGAACTGGGATTCAAACTTGCAACCTGTCAGATACAATACAGATTGCACTATGGAGCAGGGCAAAAAGTGGTCAAAGGTGTCTTAACTCTTGTCCTGCTGAATAAATTAAAAAGCCGCACCCATTTTTAATTTTCAGCCAAACAAATTACTTAATCCAGATTGTTGATATAGATTCACATACTTAATGGCAAACACAGCAGATCCAGATCAGTTGGCTTCTTCAGAAGCCAACTGATCTGGATCTACACTGTTTGCAAAGACAGGGTATATCCGGGTTCAGCAGGACAAGGGTTAATCTTTATGATAAATACGGTAAGATTGATTACTGAACCATATTCACCTAAGGAAGTGAGTGAGAAAGCCAGGTAAATAAAGCAGTACTCTTCCCATTTCATTCATACATTGTTTCATCTTTACCATTGACAGACTCTCTGGCCAAAAATAGCTGATGAAAAATTGATATTTTTCTTATTTCCCCCAGAAACCAGGATTTGGCATTTGATGCATATTGTCTCCTAAGCAGACAATTTGCACAAAATGCCAAATCCTGTTTTCTGGGAAAAATATTTCCAATGTCATCTGCTGATTTTTTTAACCCAGTATGCAGAGAGCATTAAGTTCTCATTTGACACCAAACATGTCCAGAGACTGACATTCAGAGGACTGTGATGAGAGAGACCAGATCCAGTCATCTATTCTTAAAATTCTGGGCCCAGTTGTTCAAAGCATCGTTAGCTTAACGAGCTCGTTAAGGGTCCTTTTGTTAACTGTTTAGCAGATTCAATACACAATATTCTGATATTTTTTGCTGAAAAAATGTGAGTAGCTTTTGCACTGCACTCGCGAGGCAGTTCTAACGAGTACCCACAATCTATGTTTTGAGCAGAAATATGAAAAATATCAGAATTTTTTATCTAAAAACTTTCAGTTTTTGGTGGTCAAATTTTCTATATATTTGAATAGGCGTGTTTTTGTAATGAAAGAAAGTGGATAAAGCATCTTGCTTAAAGACATAACTATGGCAGTTGCGGGATACAAAATCGTTATCTTAGGATAATCTGTCCGCTGCCCAAACATGGCAGCGAAATTTGCCGCCTGTACATGTCATGAAATATCAACAAAAATCACATATGAAATGCATCTCTCACAAATTTTACTGATAACTTAAATGTCAAGACATGTGGTTATTGATAGAAAAAAAACGCATTTTATAAGTATGAAACTAGAAATGTGTCAATATGACACAGGTGCCCTCTCCCAGGGGCCATCCTCACCCGCATTTTGCAAAAAAATGAAGTTGAAAAAGGGTCATATCTTTCATAATAATTGGCAGATTTTACCCTAAATCGAACTTGACCTATACTTTATGATTATATACCTGTGAATAAAATACACTAATCTTTTAAAAAATATCGAAAGGGAAACATTTTTCGAAGATGAAAAAGGGCCATAACTCCCATAATAATTGGTGGATTTTACCCTAAATCAATCTTGACCTCTATTTTATGATTATATACCTGTGTATTAAATATGAATCCAATAAACTAAGGTTTTCAAAAGATATCAAACAGAAACTAGTTTTCAACATTGGAGGCAGTAACTCCCAAAATAATTTGTGTTTTTACCCTAAATTCAACTTGACCTCTATTTTATAATTATATACCCATGTATAAAATATGAATCCAATACACTAATCATTTCAAAAGATATCGAACTGAAACCATTTATTGAAAAAGGGCCATAATAATTGGTGGATTTTACCATAAACTTGACCTACATTTTATGATTATATACCTGTGTATAAAATTTGAATGCAATACACTAATCTTTTCAAAAGATATCAAACGGAAACCATTTTTGTTACATATGGACGAGATGGACAGGATGGACAGCAGTGATACTATGTGCCCCAGTGATTGAAAATGTCAGGGGGCATAAAAACTTACCTTCTAACTTGCGCAAATTCGGGACAAAACATTTCCTTTTTCTTTTTCATGAATACATACATGTAAAATGCTAATGTCATTTTGTTTTACAATGTTCCATCTAGGGCAACCGGTAAATAAAATATCCAAATGCATTCAAATAAAAGCATATTTTGGCTACAAAGCAGGCTACTCAAAGAGCTCCATACAATGTACATTGACCATACATATATAATGTCCTTATCTGTCCTCCTTGCATGTGCAGATAGAGTACAAACCGGTATCCAGTCCTTTATATACATGAAGGGACAAGATTTTAGTTTTGTGTATCAGTTTGGGTATACCTACGGACATACACTTATTGTGTTGTTTTTTTTTAAAGCTTTCGGATATTTCAATTTATGGCTGCTGAAGACGGATCAATGTGAAACAAACTGACATTAGTATTTTATGTAGTCATTAAAAAGAAAAGGGAACATTTTGGTCCCCAATTTGCACAAATTTAAAAGTTAGAAGGTTAGTTTTGTCATACTTATAAAATGCATTTTTACCAATTAATATCCCCTTGATATGCCTTGACACTTAAGTTATCAGTTAGATTTGTGATTTTTGTTGATATTTTATGATGATGTGTGAAGGTGGCAAATTCCACTGCCATGTTTGGGCAGCCGGCAGATTATCCTTAATCAACCAAAATTCCTACTTCATCAGAATCAGAATATTTTACTGGTGATACATCATTAGACATTCATCACCAGGACCAACAATTGCAAAGACTACTCTAGATTTCACAACTGATGTGAATCTAGCGACAGTGTCCTCTGAACTTTCAGCAGAGGAGAATATAGATTTAGGGAGTGCATTTCAATCCCAAATGTGTCTGGGAAGAAACTGTACTTATAAACGTCAGTTCTAGCATATGGCACTTGAAATGCAATTGGATGCTGATTCCTACTGCGCCTAATTTGGGGCTGAAGGTCGTTACAATGTATACTAGCTCTAACTTTCAGACCTTTGAATAGCAATATCACAGAGCTTCACAATCAACTAGATCTCGACCGAGGATAGGGTGCATTTTATTGCTGAGTGCGGTGCCTTATATTCTGTCAGACAGCGCTGTAATTCGGAAATTGAAAATGAACTCTTGTACAGAAATCAGTCTGTCATGGTTGAAGCGGTTATAAATGACAAAGATGTCTTAATGCAATTGGTTCTTGACTGTACTTCTGTAACTGTTACCGGAAAAGTTTCTATCTCAACCCAGGAATCCATTGCCATTGAACGGATAACAAGAATGCTGTGCTTTGCGCTTCACCCTGAAAGTTGTGAACTGTTGGATCAACCAGTTTGATTAAGTAGACATATTATAATTTATCTGCTAATAAAGAGTCGAAGGAACTACATTGTATACTGATTATGTAAATATTGTATGAACCTCATTACGAAAACACGCCTATTCAAATATACTGAAAATTTTACCACCAAAAGATGAAAATTTTCAGATAAAAAATTCTGATATTTTTCAAATTTCTCCTCAAAACATAGATTGTGGGTAATCTATGTTTAAAGCAGACATAAGAAAAATAATGTATACCCCTGTAAACCCCAGTTTTGCTGTATAAAAATGGGGTTTAAGGGGGTCAGAATTATATAGGCAAGTTTTCGTGATGTTTCATGTAAGTTCTGGGTGGTGGATGAAAATATGTAAATGACATCAATGAATAGATCGCGATGACGAACGGATCGGACAGCTGGTTTCCATGAGCTATTAAGAGACACAACTAAGTACTTAAGACATCAGCAACATATTATTGTTCTTGCCCTCCTGCTAGAGGATGAGGAAACAACATCTGGCTTGTGGGACTACCGTCTGAAATTCGAACACAACAAGCAAGTAATTAAATAAGCCTTATCCAGTGACAATGATGTCATTTGCTCCTGTTATCATAAATAAGACTGCTTGGAAAGTAATGCAAGAGGGTCATTATTACGCGATGACCTCACTTACATTTTTTTTTTTTTTTTTTTTTTTTTTATGTTCGGATACTGGTTTCAAACGAAAACCCTTCTTTCAGTTGACTTACCTAGTGAGACAGAGTACTTTTTATTGATCAAATGTCTGAGTTTATCCAACTTTGTCATATGACCAGGATTAGGAGACCACATCAACTTGGGATTCATGTTTCCTTTGCCGCCTGTATCCGACATGATCAACGTTTATAAATCAGCAAAAGTTGTAACTTTCGGTTCAGTTGTAAATATAATTGCCAATACACGTTTCCAAAGGACCGAGCAACGCCCACACCTGGATATGATAACGCGACAGTAGAAAGGTCTTGCATTGCGTTTCTGTTGAGCTAATTTTGATAAGACAATGCTTGTATTCATAACATAAGATGAGATACGTGGATGAGATATAATGAATGCAATTTGGATAAAAATAAAGAACAATATAGTTCCAAGATAAGGTAATGAAATCCCTCGCTTAGAAAGTAGTGCAGGAGGGCTATTCAAGAAGTAAATGAACCCAGAAAACATGTATTGTCCTATCTAGGATGGAATTTTTTGTCTCGGTTTCGCGTTTCAGTTTCAGGATTTCATACCTCTTCGTCCTTCCGGTTACATTTTGGTCCTTGCGGGGGTATCCCTGATGAATGAATGTCAATTGATGTGTCAGTAGTAAAATAATAATGATAAAATATTCTGATCTAATAATCACTGTTTAATTATTGACCCCCTCCTCTCCCCCCCCCCCCTTTTTTTTCCTAGCTCGTACTTTGAATAGTTTGCATATCTCTTGGAATGATTTTAAAAATGAAACACGATAGGAGTACATGTAAGTATATATTTGTTGACCATGGTCCCTTACGTAGAAGAATGTAAATCGTGGTGGTTTGTCCACAGAGTTATTTCCTTTATTATTTTTACTACTATACTGGATGACAATGATATGTCGACTACCAGAATAACCTCATTGTTTACGGTGTATGTTTTTTCATCAGTTACTTCTGCTGGTACAAACTGGAAACATATCACTTGTGAACCAGCATTATGAAAACACGCCTATTCAAATATATTGAAAATTTCACCATTAAAAAACAAAGTTTTCAGATAAAAATTCTGATATTTTTCATATTTCTGCTCAAAACCGTTGGAAAAGATTGTGGGTACTTGTTAGAACCGCCTCTCCAAGGGGGTTCTAACGAGTACCTACATCTATGTTTTTGAGCAGAAATAACAAAAAAAATCCCCTGTAAACTCCAGTTTTACTATATACGAAAAAATCAGTATCTGACATCAAGTTAATATTTAATGAAAAACGTAAGACGACATAAAAAAATAATTCAATCGTCAGTGGGTGATGCAATTTTTTTGTATCATGTTTATTTGTAAATGTACTGTAGCTTACATATAACCAAGGACGTAAATCATACAGTAATAAGTAATTTTATACGTCTTTGATATAACATAATAAAAACATAATGATATATTAGCACATATTTACATGAAAAAAATATATATAATTTAAATGTAGAAATTAAACAACATAAATATGCACTCCCTCTGGTCATTTGAATTTATACTGATTAATTTTTCCAGATGATTCATAATTAATATATGCATGAAAACAAAATTTAGAACATAATAATCTGTTACTATAATAACAGATAAGCTTTTGCGATCAGTGTAGACCCAGATCAGATGCCTCAGAATGCGATGTCTGATCAGGGTCTACACAGTTTGCCATACATACCTGTTGGACCATACTTTTACAACGAAGTTATGTATATATTTTTATTTCTTTTTCTTTTTTTTTTTTTTTTTTGTTTGTTTCTCGTAAGTTGTTTATATGTCACAATTAAAACTCTTTTTTTTTTCTATCTTTCAATTTTTGTTTGTTTCTGTGAATTTATTTATTTAATTAATTAATTTGTCTTAATTATGTAATTTTGATTGTTGCCCTGAATCTCTGCCTGTGACAGTATCTATGTATAGTTGCATTTTACTTGTCTGATAATAAAAATAATGTTTGTATTGTTTATTATATTTCACAAATATTTTAATATATTTTTGTTACTTTTTTAAATCCTTGTTACTTGCAGTTTATTATTATTATTATTATTATTATTATTATTATTATTATCATCATAGTGAACGTTTCAAAACTGAATAAAATATATTTTTTTAAATTCTTGATTTGGAATACTAATTAGGCTTTGCTCTTTTTATAACCAAAGGAGGGCAACGCTTTTCAGCTACGCGATTTCATTGGTCAATAGTTTTAGGGTATTCTGATATCCAAGAGGAATGACAGGTATTATCAGATGATTGACAGGTCTTATCAGGTGACTGACAGGTCATATCAGATACAGTTCACATGACAAAACCACTACAAATATTAATAAGTGTTTTTTGTTGTTTTTTTTTTTTTTTTTTTTTTTTTTTTTGTTTATTTTTTCTAACACACCAAATAGTATTAATGAAATGCTTGTCATAAAAATAGTTCATTTACTTATGTAAATATAACGAAGGCTGAAACAGAGCATGGGGAAAATGACACAAAAGTTAGTTTTGTTAATTAACTGAAAAAAAAAATCTGATTATTCGTCATTAATGAAAAGCTTCTCACAAAAAATAATTCATTTATTTATAAAATGTAAATATAATGAAAACTAATACAGAACATGGGGAAAATGACACAAAATTCATTTTGCTAAATAACAGAAAAAAAATCTGATTATTTGGTATTAATGAAATGCTTGTCATACAAATAATTTATCTGTGTAAATAATATAAAAGCTGAATAAGAGCATGAAAAAAAAAAAAAAAAAAAAAAAAAAAAGGCACAAAATTTGATGTTGCAAATTAACAGGCAAAAATCTGATTATTTGGTATTAATATAATGCTTATCATAAAAATAATTCCTTTCTGTAAATGTAATGAAAACTGATACAGGGCATGGGAAAAATGACACAAAATCATTTTTGCTTATTAACAGAGGAAAGTTCTGATTTTTTTGTTTCAATTTTTAAAATGCATATCAAAAAAATTATTCATCTATTCATGAAAATATAATGATAATTGATAAAGAGCATGGGAAAAAAATACACAAAATTATTCACTTTATAGTCTGCACAAAGTCTAGTCTGCAAAAATTAATTTTGCAAATTAACAGGAAAAACTCTGATTATTTGGTATCAATGTAATGCTTGCCATAAAAATAATTTCTTTCTGTAAATATAATGAAAACTGATACAGAGCATGGGGAAAATGACACAAAATCATTTTAAATAAAGGAAAAATTCTGATTTTTCTTTTTATTATTATTAAATTCATGAAATGCCTCTCACGAAAATAATTTTTCTATTTATGAAAATATAATGATAAAGAGCATGGGAAAAAATTATACAAAATTATTCACTATATAGTCTGCACAAAGTCTGGTCTGCAAGGTACTTGGTCTGCAAAATGTCCCCTTTTGGTCCACTGCAGACCGGTCCACGGTCCACTGGTCTGCATGGTTTGGTCTGCAGATTATACCCAGCCATGTTTTCGTGGTGGTCTCTGTTTACAACCAAAGATGTAGCCAGCTTTAAAACTCTGTTGTTATGATCTTAATGTATTGTGACATAGCTTTAAAACTTACGATCTATCATTTTTCAAAAAATATTTTACTTTTACTTCGACAATTTGCAGAATCTTTCTATAGCCGAGTGTTTGTATCATTTTTTCCCCAAATTACTTGAAAAAAAAGAGTGCATAAAACGTATTGGTTATCTAAACAGGTATAAATGTACGTTGAGCCCATACACAAAGCAGCAGCAGCAACAACAATAGCAGCAACAACAACAACAAAATGGATAAATAAAACTTGTCTTTCGTGCAAATAAACAGAAAATTGCCGGAAACTCATCTTCGAAAATGAATGAAAAAAAAAAAAAAAAAAAAAAAAAAAAAAAAAAAAAAATAAATAAAATAAAAATCAATCAGTCAACTTTCATTATTTCATTTTTTGAAAAAGATTTCTTTAAATTGTTCAGTTTACTGTGGCTTTTTTTTTGACATTATTTTACAGCCCAATGAAATATCTGATGAAACTTGTTAGAAATACACGTATATTATAAATAAAGCAATGAATCACATACATCCCACTCACCCCAGTACAGAGGAAGTGTGCAGATATACAGCGTTTATTTCTGGAAATTTGTTTCATTAGTCTTTGAAATAATCGCAGTGAGCGTTTTGGCCAACGGGGTTTTAAACCTTTCATAACTTGTTATTTACGTTACCACGAACAAAGTTGCGATAATAGATATTATGCATTCAGATATGTAGACGTGTTAATTTAATGCAACACCATGAAAAAATATGACTTCACATCCATATTTTACATCTATGAAGCTTTCTGTTTAAATATAAATCATCACGAAAATATGCCTGTATAATTTTGACCCCCTTAGACCCCACATTTATATAGGAAAACTGGGGTTTACAAGGGTATATATTTTTTCTTATTTCTGCTCTAAAACATAGATTGTGGGTACTCGTTAGAACCGCCTCGCCGACGCGGTTCTAACGAGTATCCACAATCTATGTTTTGAGTAGAAATTTGAAAAATATCAGATTTTTTATCTGATTTTTTTTTCTTTTTAGGTTGTAAATTTTCAATATATTTTAATAGCCATGTTTTCATAATGTTGTTACACAGAAAACGTTAGTCACGAAGCACAACCTTCTCGAAACCCTAACAGAAGAGACGAGGAAGAAAGCCAAAACACAATGACACAGTTGCAATAACTGACACACAAACACTGAGGAGCCGCACTTGAACGGTGAGCAGAAAAAGAAAAAGTGAACTTAACTCTAGTCCTGCTGAACCCGGATAGGTCCTGTCTTTGCAAACAGTGTTGATCCAGGTCAGGTGGCTTCTAAGAAGCCGACTGATCTGGATCTGTACTGTTTGTTTTTCAGTACATGAATTTGTATCATCAACCCTGTAACAAGTAATCTGATTGGCTGAAAGTTAGACGTGGGCGTGTCATCTTAATTTATTCAGCTTGGTAAGGGAACTTAAAATAGTTTTACTCAATCGAAACATCGCCCGTAATTCTGGCGTATCCCAAAATTACAAAAATGTGTTCGATCCGCGTAGGATCCACCACCTAATCAGTGAAACATCACTGTCAAACACAAAATTTGTGTTTTAATAATCTCAAAACTGCAATGAAATAAAGTAGAGATCTCAATGACAATTTGAAGACGGAACAAAAGAAAAGCAAAAGTCGACCGGCTCCAGACAGAAATAGTCAAAAGTATGCTTTTTATGTTTCAGTTGTCTTGAAGCCACGCCAGTTATCTTTTAGAATGACGCAAGTTCAAACTACATGTATATAAGGGCATTTGCCATTGTACATAATGATACTGTATGCTTATAATTCGGGTATCTCTGATAAAGTGGTGAAAATGAATGGACCAAACCATTTAGATTGCAAATATTGCTAAATACTATTATCTACTGAAGCAAAGTTAAATTCTCATCAAAATCACTTATTAACCCATTACAAAATCCGTCTCATAAGCGTTTTAAGCTTAAGCGTCATGTAATCTAATTTAATCCGATGAAAACAACTATTTTTTGTCTGTAAAAATGAGAACACTGTTTTCATTTTTTGTCCGTTTCATTCATAGTCAACTGGTTTATATTTAAGTTTTAAGCTTCAAAACCTCTCTAATGCACTTGCGCAAAATTAGGCTCCATCCTCTTTTCAGTGTGTGATTTAAAACACAAAGTTTCCTGAATATTCTGAGTTTTTAAGCACAACCATAAATAAAATGAATCATTTATTCAGAACTGAGGCAATACCACATTTCATCATTTTTATAGTAAAAAAGGAATCGAGGGTCTCAGTAACTATTAGGATGTAAATGTGATGATTAGTATGCGAATAGTTTATGACCTTACTTGAAATGTATAAGTTTCATATGGCAGTTAAATGCAAAGGTGAACATAGGAATAACTGGAGATATACTATTACAGAAATAACTATGTACTATTTCGGTTAACCATCACCTCTCTCTCTGGGCTAATTCAGCGGGCGACAAACTGGTGATGACTTTCTCATTTTTCCCAGAAAATAGGTTTTGCCATTTCATGCAAATTGTTTCCTAGGGCAAATTAAGTAACATCACGAAAACATGCCTATATAATTTTGACCCCCTTAAACCCCATTTTTGTATATACAACTGGGGTTTACAGGGGTATACATTATTTTTCTTATTTCTTCTCAAAACATAAATTGTGGGTATTCGTTAGAACCGCCTCTGCGAGGCGGTTGTAACGAGTACCTACAATCTATGTTTTTAGCAGAAATATGAAAAATATTTGAATTTTTTGTCTGAAAATTTTTAATTTTTCGGTGATTAACTTTTCAGTATATTTGAATAGGCGTGTTTTCGTAATGAAACGTATTTTACTATGTCACCAGCTGTTTTTTTTCTTTTCTACAGCATGATAAGCGTTATTTAAAGTTATTTAGTGTCAAAACTTATTTTGCTAGCTTGAACTGTTTGCTCTATATTCTGTACGTAAATTATTTCCTTGTACTTAGATCATTGAACACAGTA
The DNA here is from genome assembly GCA_964016985.1 of Anodontia alba. Lineage (NCBI taxonomy): Eukaryota > Metazoa > Mollusca > Bivalvia > Lucinida > Lucinidae > Anodontia > Anodontia alba. Next base: position 21,493,921 of record OZ024830.1, read on the forward strand.
ACATACATCTAATCATTTAATATAAGGGAATATGATTTGTTCATTACATCTGTTAAAGTATTTATGATATACATTGAAGCAATTATTTTTAGCCATTAGTAGTCCTTGTGAAGTCAGCAGATGGCATAATTTGCTTATTTGTCTCCCATCAAAAACTAGGTATAGCATTTCGTCCAATCTTTTCCTGAGGAGACAATTTACAATGAAAGAGTCAAACCGTATTTTCTGGTGAAAATCAGGAATTTGAATCATCTTCTGTTGAAAATTTTACCGACCATGCTACGAGCTTATGTACAGAAAGAGATTATTATCCAAAAGGAATCTAATTGCCTTGACATGTCATTATGTTGACAAGTCCATACTCCTTATTTTCTCCGATTGCATACAAAGAAAACCTGCCAGTTTTTGCGATTAGATTTTTATACACCAGGGCCTTGTTGCAAAAGCTACTCACATTTTTTCAGCAAAAATAACTTTGAATTAGATATTGTACTTACTAGAACAGTTACCATTTTGACCACTAACGAACTCGTTAAGCTAACGACGCTTTGAACAAGTGGGCCCAGAGTTTTTTGTTCAATATTTCTATTGTACAGATATCAGAGTGAACTTAAAGGGCAAGAGAACGGCGATCAATTACGTACCTGAAACGACTGGTGCAAATTTGATCCAAATCGGATGAAAAATTAGAAGATTATCGAAGTCTGGAGAATTCAAAAGGCTATAATTGGCATCGCCATTTCGAGCTTGAAATAATGTTTATTTCAGCAATGATTTACTTCTATATATGTATATACAGTTGCTAAAGATCAGGGCCCAGTTGTTCAAAGCGTCGTTAGCTTAACGAGATCGTTAAGGGTCATTTCGTTAACTGTTTTAGGGGATTCAATATACATTATTCTGATATTTTTTGCTGAAAAAATGTGAGTAGCTTTTGCACTGCAAAAGCTACTCACATTTTTTCAGCAAAAAATTTCAGCATATACGCGTATCACTTGATGTAAATTTTAACGAATCGTTAACTAACGACATCGTTAGCTTTGAACAACTGGGCCCAGACTTTTCTGTCAGAGAGGAGATTTATTTGATAATCTGAAATGCGTAAACTTCATTTAATATTCAAAAATGGCAGCGCCCTTGACATTAGTTTTGAAATCTTTAAATGTCATTAACTATTTTATTATTTGTCCAGTTTTGGACAGATTTGCATTAAAATGCATGGCGTGTCAAGATCTTCAGCTGCAAACATCTCCATCTTTGCTTTTCCCTTTAATATAAGCACATCTCCTATTTTCTATTTTGTTAAAAAAGAAAAACCGTCGACTAGCAATTTAAAATGTGTTTCACATACCGGCTCTGGTGTATTGGTTTGAGGAGTCACAAATTGAAGATTTCTTGTTTTTAAGATCCGAACTTCGGAGAAATTGAGTGGGAGGAAGGGAGCATTTTCCTTTAACCCCAGTACGTCTACGATAAATATTAAACCAACTTTCAGCAGAACAAAATGAACATTTTGAGGTAGGAATTTTGTACTAGACATACTGTTAAGGATTAATGTGTAAATGAACATATTAACCTTGGAAGAACCCATAAATGTGTGACTTTCATTACACTCTCTTCTCGACAGTGGCAATTACTTGGTAGCAAAGAAATATACGATTGTTATATGATCACACGTTCAGTGAGTACATGTATGTTGCTTAATAAGAATGTGGAGCGCTGTGGTACAGTGGTAAATCATCAGACTCGAGAACGAGAGGTAGCAGGTTCGATCCCGGTGAGCACCACGTGTCGCGTGTCCTTGAAAAGGACACTTTATCCACATTGCTTAGTACTGGTTTCTACCCGGGAAGACCCACCTAGAATGCATGCGAAGGCGTATGGCAGTATACATAGAAAGAAAGAACATTTTCTTGTTTAATATACGAACGCAACGTCAGACAACGTACCTACAGACATGTGCGCCCAGCGAAGATTCCGATCAGCCTGCACATTCGTGCAGCTGATCAGTACCTTCCTTAGGCGCATTTTGGATAGCTAAGGATGCAACATGTCTTCCTGCGGACAACAAAGACTCTGACCAGACTGCACGGATGCACAGGCTATTATGACTCTTCGTTGGGCGCATATGTCAAAGGTAAATTTTCTCACGTTGCGGACAATATATCTCGTAAAATAGTTCGATCGTAAAATGTGGCTTTATTTCGGACGTATTTTCTGAAAAAAAAAAAAAAAAAACAAACAAAAAAAACTGTGGAAACAATTTTATAAATACGATATGTTCGAGAAAGACGACACAACAAAAAATAGTTTGCAAATTGCTGTATTGTATTAAAATGATAACACACAGATAAATGACATAAATGATACAAATAGCTTTAACAACCCTCAGCACAAAACACGAAACACCACTAAAATACTACAAAATAAACAACAGACAAACGTTTTGATAACATACCTTTAATCATGGACTGGCAATAACATTAGCGATCAGCAGCCACGCTGTGGAGCGATTTATGCACACAGCACACACGATTTTACATGAAGGTCACTGATGAGGCCTAACTGACCGAACTGTACTTATTATAAAAGTCACCTTCTTATAAATGACCCACTCTTTTTCTTGGCATCAAACTCACTTGAGAAGCAAAGATTTTATCTAAGTGCGAGTTGTTTCAGGCATACTTAAAGTGTACAAATCTTCAACGTCATTTTCAATTAAAAACTCAAAAGCAAAGGTTCCTCTTTTGAACATATTAAAATGTTATCTTATTTTGTATGCCGAAATTTCGCACAAACATGATGACCAGCAACTGCTAATTTTCTAAATGTATCGCTTCCGGGTTACTGGAATAAATGTGGTTATATAAACTGAGATAAAGTAAATTATTTCATTAGAAAAACATGCCTATTATATACTGAAAATTTTACCACCAAGAAATTAAAATTTTCAGATAAAAAAATCCGATATTTCTCATATTTCTGCGTAAAAACATAGATTGTGGGTACTCGTTAGAACCGCCTCGACGAGGCGGTTCTAACGAGTATCCACAATCTATGTTTTTGAACAGAAATAAAAAAAATAATGTATACCCCTGTAATCCCCAGTTTTACTATATAAAAGTGGGGTTTAAAGGGGTCGAAATTACATAGGCGTGTTTTCGTGATGGTTTCGAATTTACTTATACCACTTTACCTTTAAATCAACATAAAGATTACAATATAAAATGACTTGGTTTGATCCGTAAAAATAAAAAAAGTGAATTACTATCTCAGAATCTATGAGAACAAATCACAATTGAGCCGGGGCAAAGTATTTAATACAAGGTTACATGTATGTCCAGCGAAGACTCAGATCAGCCAGGCTGCTCGGTCTTGGCTATCTGCCTAAGACGCTTTAAAGCCTTGGTTACCCATATAGTACCCTGCGAAGACTCTGATCAAACAACGTGGATGCACAGGGCGCTGGGCGCACATACAATCTTTTAGGTTTAGCTGTGCTTCGGCTCAAATAATAACACAAGGCCAAGCCAACAGACTGATTTTGGTATACCTATATTTGTACATCCACACATGAACTGAACACATCAGAAATGCATTTGGTCCACCCATTACTTGTAACAGTTGCATTTACAGTTCAGGTGTTAATCTGTCATCTACTAACTACCCAATAAGCATTCTACATAAATCTATGGCGGGCCGTTATCAGCGCGTCAGGGTAGCTGACGGGCCGATAACAGCCTGCTGTAGATTTTTGTAGAATGCTAGCTGGGTATGGCCTGATTCAATCACTCTGTCTTAACATTATCAAAATTGAATCTCTGGACAAAAAAATTTGATATTTTCATATCCTTTTATATTCTTTCAGTCCAAGATAATTTTACAAAACGTTTAACGTTACCAGTAATGTCGAACCAAGTACATATCAAGAGTATTTACCCTAACACTTAAAGCGTTACAAAACACACCCAGCGGGCACACCAAGTTGTAACCGTCGAACCGTCGATTCAACGTCGATTCCACATCATTGACTCAACGACTTGACGTTGAGTAATTGTTGAATCGTTGTTGTTTCAACGTTGTGCGCAGGCTGGGTAGCAAGGCTTGCTGTGGTTAATGTACCGTATTAATCCTAAATATTGCGCCTCCCTAACTCATTACAATACTTGTCCTTTAATTTGAAAGATAAAACACACCCATTTTATTACCCGTTGAACTGCAAGAGAACTACTGGACCAGCTTTGATCAGACACCGCGTACTGCGACATCTACTCTGGGTCTACACTGTTTGCCCAGTCTAGTCTGTCCCGATAATTAGGTTAAGTACGGTATTTTCTACATAACTAAAGACCCAAACAAGAGGGCACATTCACGCAGACTGACGTATGTTAGCACATTTTTCAAAAACATTAATTATCTGTAACATATATACGTACAAAGGCCTTGTCAGGCCTACGCGAATGTGCATCTGAGATGAGAACATTTTTTTTTCCAGCAGCGTGCAACAAATACACAAAAATACAACACACAAAAAGCATATTTAAGGGGACTGAATACTCCTATTAAATTCTCCGCCATGTCCTCCAAGGGAGACAACTTTTGTGAATTGCTTTTTGCTTTACTGAGACGCTTCCGAAAAGGGGTCTGATCTAAAAGGTAAGAATTTGCTCTCCATTGGGAGCAAATTCTTACCTTTTAGAGTAGATTCCTTTTCAGAAGGGATGCAAAGCAAATTTAAAAGATGTTGCCTCCCCTGAAAGTCTATCCAGTCCCCTTAAGAAACCATATGAATGTCATTTATCTGAATACCAAAATGTCAAATGAAACTAACACAGCGACTCAGGGAACGTTCTGGCACAAATACGTTGGTAGTGAGATCGGGACCAGCTGGTTGATTATTAAATTGTTCAGTACGACTTCTTTCCACCTGTAACGATATATTAGAAATATTATCTTCAAATACAATGATTTACCCATTAATTCCTAACCCCATCTCATTAAAAGCTATTCGCAAACAATGTAGACCCGGAGTATGTGCTACAGAACGCGGCTTCTAGTCCGGGCATAACCCGTTTGCAATGTAATTGGCATTTTTGATCAATCAAGTGAATTTCTATAAAGTACCCATTTAAATACATTTGTAGATAATAGACCCTTCCAACACTCACGACGGTATTCAGGCATTAAACGCTTGACCCATTTAAGCCTGGCGTCCCTTAAAATACAGTGCCAAACAGTGTAGCCCAAGATCAGACGCCGCAGAACGTGGTTTCAGATCAGGGTCTACACTGATTTAAGGCCAGATATTTCTACAAAACATGATAATAATAAAAACCAACCAGACACACCTTATATAAAAATGGACCTGTTCAAAAGGTTAAGGTAGAAGAGTCTTCGGCCTAAATGGGCTAATGTAACTACCATTACAATAATAGGTTAAGGTAAAATGCTCTAACTACTCGGCTACGGCAAACAAAGTAAAATGATTCTGGTGTTGTCAAAAAGACACGCACACAAGAATGCACCCCCAACAAACAAAGAAAAAAAAAAAAAAAAAAAAAGCAACAACAAAACAACAACAAAGAACGGAACAAGTAGTATTTTTTAAAACTGGAAATTTTTCTTATTCCGTAAATACCAATATACAAGCAATCCTTCATTAGCAACATTCGTACATTCGTATATCTGAAAATCCCAGAAATGTCGATTCATTCTTGTGTATATAGATGTATCCATATTTTAGTTAAGGAACAAAAACCATGCTGAGCATTTAGAGAAGAAGAAGAAGCAGCAGCGAAGTGGTAAAGTTTAACACAGTGTGTGTATCAGTTTTAATAGCATTTCATGATTTGCTAAAATGAAAAATAATGGCATCATAAAACTATTAGAATGGGGACACATCTCTACATAGGGATGAATCCACATTTTTAAGAAAAAAAAAATAATCAGTTTAAAATATTGTGTCTTGACAGAATAAAGTGCCTGCTGTAATTATTATTCAATATCTCATTACACTTTCTTATCCAAAAAGCAAATTTCTTGCAAAATAAAGGTGTATATAATGCGTCCTGAAACGTTTTCTTTTTCCCCCAGATGGAACCTTAACGGACTAAGAGTAAACAGATTAGGGTGATCTGATTAGTCAACACGATTTTCCAGCTTCCAATACATACATAGAAGCAATAACAATATGGGATCAAAACGCTGTGACCACCATGACTTTCTAACTAATTACATGAGGTCTAAGAAGCACAGAATAACAAAACAAACTGAAATATAAAGTTAAGCGCTTCTAGTTGATTTTGAGACAAATATGGCAATATTAATTCCTTTATATGCATGAATCCACATCCGGTTACCCATATTCGATCAAACCCATTACCCTCAAGGCTAATTGCTTTTAGAATCGTTTTAGTGAGTGTTTGATGTGAAAGCTGCTCAGATCTATTTATGACATGTCTAGATCAGCAATCGTTGCTTCTTAACAGTGTTAAAGAATATATATAGTATACAGGGTATAGCCATGTAGGGACACCGTATCATGGGTATTAATGGGCTAAAACAGAAACCCAGCTAGCATTCTACGTAAATCTACATCGGGCCGTCATCGGCCCGTCAGCTACCCTGACGGGCCGATGACGGCCCGATATAGATTTACGTAGAATGCTGACTGGGAATATGCTAGGATAAAATCCTATAGAATCTGAAACAGGTACAAATAATCTGATCTAAAACAGCTACTGTGCGCATTGAGAATGTAAAAGCCTACCTGAAGGCCGTGGCATCGCTGGCATGGGCTGTGGCATCATCGCAGCTGGCATCATTACCATAGGCTGTGGCATTCCACCTCTAGGTTTCGGTTGTGGCTGTGGCATTGGTATAGGTTGAGGCATTGGCATAGGCTGTGGCATTGGCACAGGCTGTGGCATTGGCATAGGCTGTGGCATTGGCATGGGCTGTGGCATAGGCAAAGGCTGTGGTTTTGACATAGGTTGTGGCATAGGCATAGGTTGTGGCACTGGCATTGGCTGTGGCATTGGCACAGGTTGTGGCATAGGCTGTGGCACTGGCACAGGTTGTGGTTTTGACATAGGCTGCGGCATCGGCATAGGCTGTGGCATCGGCATAGGCAGTGGCATCGGCATCGGCTGTGGCATTGGTTGTGGTTGTGGCATAGGCATTGGCATCGGCATTACCATCATTGCACTTCCTTTCATGCCTGCATTTGCGTTACCACCAGCACCAGCATTTGGTCCAACTTGAAATTGTAAAAAGAACATAAACTGAGAATTATAAACGTATTCTGAGAATTAAAATCAAGAATCTGAACAAATACTGAGAATTATAAACCATCTACATCATCATAGAGCCTGAACACACACGCGCAGGCACGTGCACGCATACACGCACACACACGGACGCGTACGCACATACGCACGCAATCGAAAGATGACAAAATCGTGCCTGAATAATATTTCTCTGTTGCCTATGCGGAAATGATACACTTTCTGAAAGGGATCGATGTGCATTACGAAAACATGCCTATTCAAATATACTGAAAATTTTACAACCAAAAAATGAAAATTTTCAGATAAAAATATCTGATATTTTTCGTATTTCTGCTCAAAACACATATTGTGGGTACTCGTTAGAACCGCCTCGTCGAGGCGGTTCTAACGAGTACCCACAATCTATGTTTTTGAGCAGAAATAAGAAAAATAATGTATACCCCTGTAAACCGCAGTTTTACTATATAAAAGTGGGGTTTAAGGGGGTCAAAATTATATAGGTATGTCTTCGCGATGGTAGGAAAGCAAATAAGATGCTAAATAACTATCGCCCTTGAATACAAAATCAGAAAAAAAGCCTAACAATATATCCTCTCAGGCATGCAACATTTATATTATAATACCGAAGGTGTCTGAACAGGCAATAATTTCGAGATTTCTGATTCTATACCCATAGCTCAAGAAAATTTCACATGGACACTCAGAATGAGAAATATCATGTAATTAAAATACGTATTTGTTTATAATGAAATAATTGATTCGATGTAATTAAGAAAATGAATACCAATATTTCAAGCGTGTTTTCTGTGTTTTTAAAAAATGATCATTACGTTAACAAAAATAGTATAGTAGATATCCAGGAAGAGCCACAATCACAGAACATAGCCTACAATGTACCAATAACACCAAGAGAAAGAGAAAACAAACCGAGACAGAGAGTACTCATTACGAAAACAAGCCTATTCAAATATACTGAAAATTTTACCACCAAAATATGAAACTTTCAGATAAAAATTCTGATATTTTTCACATTTCTGCTCAAAACATAGATTGTGGGTACTCGTTTTAACCGCCTCGGTGAGACGGTTCTAACGAGTACCCACAATCTATGTTTTTGAGCAGAAATAAGAAATATAATGTATACCCTGTAAACCCCACTTTTACTATATAAAAGTGGGGTTTAAGGGGGTCAAAATAATATAGGCATGTTTTCATGATGTCGTCACAAACCAAAGAAAAGCAAAATAGCCAGCTCCCTCTTCTCCAACGAGATGATCACAATGATATACAAGATCCACTGTTTATACCAAAATGTTCAAATGTTATAAAATTACAAAATGATTGTTTGGCTTACATAGAGGTTTGTTGTATCCCTATGAAACTTAATTAACCATAGTCTTGCTGAACAGGGATAATCCCTGCCTTATCAAACAGTGTAGATCCAGATCAGTTGGCTTCTGAAGAAGCCAATTGATCTGGATCTACACTGTTGGATATTAAGTCAATCAGGAAACATCTCAGTATTACTTGTAAATCAAATTAAGTTACTGTGATGAAACAAGGCTAGGGGTTCGCGGCAACCACTACAGACACCAGCAGTCAGAGCCACAGAAAACTACTAACTGAACCATAAAATCTACGTAATGTGTAACTCTGTTTTTTCATGATATGCAGCGAAAACAGGAGTATACAGAGTTGTGCATTATAAGCAGATTATTAATATTTTTAACCAATTTTAAACCAGGACCCAGTTGTTCAAAACTAACGGTGCCGCTAGTTAACGCATCATTAAAACTTTGATCTTTAAATATGGCATATACCCTGATAATTTTGCTGAAAAATGTGAAAAGCTGCTCACATTTTTCAGCAAAAATACCTGTGAATTTGATTATGTACTTACTAGAAAAGTTAACATTTTGACCTCTAACGAGCTCTTTAAGCTAACGACGCTTTGAACAACTGGGCCCAGGATTTTAAATGTCATGGCTCTAGTTAAGAACGGTATGCAGATGAATGTTTTTCTTATTTGTCTATTATAACATAAGTTGTGTACTCATAAGTAGCGTCTCACGGATTAACACTATGGCGTATATTTTTGTGGAGAAATAAGAAAAAAAAATACTGAAAATTTTGTTTGAAGATGCTGTCTCATTTAGAGATATGGCTGAGACGTCTACAGTTTACATAGGCGTGTCAACGTAATGAAATAATTCTGTTCTGTTCTATCTGATTTAAACATTTGTATAGTTTTGTTCAGAAATAACAGAGTTATAAGCGTTTCTGGTGAGAAAAACAAAAATGTTCCAGTTAGACTCCTTTGAATTAACTTTGTTCTGGTGTTGATGGTCAGATATGTCTTATGCACCACTGAGAAGGCCTAGTTAACCGGAGCACGTATGTCTGATATAGGATCGATATTTTCTGAATTTAGACGTTTGCTGTTCATATTATATATGACTGACTGTTAACCCGTGTCATGCTGAATAAATTAAGATGCCACTCCCAATATTAATTTTCGGCCAATCAGATTATTTGATCCAGAATTTTGATACAAATTCAGATACGTAATGACAAACAGTGCAGATCCAGAGCAGTTGGCTTCTTCAGAAACCATCTGATCTGGATCTGTACTGTTTGCAAAGGCAGGATATATCCGGGTTTCGCAGGACAAGGGTTAAGATACTGACCTGAAACTATTACATAAACAAACAATTTTGCTATTCTAAAGCTATTTAAACACCAGCTGAAGTCTCTGTTGAATGCTTATTCCAAGAGTACCATTGAATCAAGAGTAGTTCAGCTCTGTTAAGGGGCTGTTCTATAAGGGGGATATCTTCCTCAACGTTTATAAGCGGTTCTTAACTCCCACTGCTTTATTTAATTTAACTTGCGGCAAGAACTCTGGTCAGAATAGTGAGAGTGATTTAAATTGTGACAAGAATCTGATAAGAATAGTGAGCGTAATTTAAACATGAGCAAGAACACTGATGAAGAGAATGAGAAGGTTAACCTGTGGCAAGAGCTCTGATCAGAATGGTGGGAGTAATTTAAGTTGTGACAAGAATGCTGATCAGAACAGGGAGAGTAATTTAAACTGAAGCAAGAACTCCGAACAGAATAGGGAGAGCAATTTAAACTGTAGCAAGAACTCTGATCAGAACAGGAAGAGTAATCTAAACTGTAGCAAAACTTTGATCAGATCAGGGAGCGTGATTTAAATTGTAGCAAGATCTCTGATCAGAACAGGAGAGTAATTTAAACTGTGACAAGAACTCTAACCAGAACAGGGAGATACGAGGGCGAGTCAATACAAAACCAGCCTAACATTTCTGGGTGAGATCGATCTCTTCTTTTTCGATGTAATTGCCCTCTAGAATGATGCACTTGGACCAACGGTGTTCTAGTGCCATCAGCCCAGAACTGAAGAAGTTCCTTGTCTCTGACCCACTCCTCAACTGCCGCCACGACTTCTTCGTTGGACCGGAAATGACGTCCACGGATTTCCTTTTTCAAGTTTGGGAATAGGAAATAGTCACTAGGAGCTAAGTCCAGAGAATAGGCAGCGTGCGGTATTAGCTCGTACCCATTCCGCTCAACAGCATCCATTGCAATTTTGCAAGTGTGGACTCTCGCATTGTCCTATTGGAGCAGAATCCCTTTGGAGAGTTTACCTCGGCGTTTTCCACGGATCACAATTCTCAGTTAGTCGAGCAAATTTGCATAATACGCAACTGTTATTGCACTTTGCACTTTCTAGTCCAACATAATGACGCCTTGTGCATCCCAAAATACAGTTGCCATCACCTTGCCAGCAGAGGGTTGCGTTTTGAACTTCTTTGGCCTCGGAGACCCCGGCCCTACACTCTGGCGACTTTGAGCTTTATTCTCTGGCTCATAATAATGGACCCAGGTCTCATCTACAGTCACCAGACGTGAAAGGAAATCATCTTCCTTTGACCTAAACCGCTTCAACAATGCGCTGTATACTGGTGCTCTGGTTGTCATTTGCTCGTCGCTAAGGGATTTTGGGACCCAACGGGCTGTTAGCTTGTGCATACCCAAGCGATCATGTAAAGTTGTTGAAACGCTACCATGTAAAATGTGAAATGCATTCGCTATTTCTTCCACCTTAATTCGCCTATCAGAGTACAGCAGATCCCGTACTTTGTAACACATTTCTTCATCAGTGGCATCTGATGGGCGTCCAGACCTGGTTTCGTTTTCTGAAGACGTTCTACTGCGTTTGAATTCCCCAACCCAGAATTTAACTTGTGCATACGATGGTGCAGAAGATCCATAAACATTGGTCAACTCGCAATGTATTTCCTGACCTGGTTTCCCTTTCAAATACAAGTACCGAATTACAGCACGGTACTCAACTTTTACGAAAAGCTTACTTTTGCATCTCTAGCCATGTTTGACATTCAATATCTTATGAGTGAATGACACGATAAGGGTGCGATTTTGACCGCAGGCCTAAAACATGTATTAAAACAAGGCATGAAAATCTTTGGTGTCTCGGTCAATTGGAAATGGGATAGGCTGGTTACTTATTGACTTGCCCTCGTAATTAAAACTGTAGCAAAACCTCTGATCTGAACAGGGAGAGTAATTTAAACTGTGGCAAGAGTTCTGATCAGAAAAGGGAGATTAATCTAAACTATGGCAAGAATTCTGAACTGGATGATGAGGTGAATTGAACTTGTGGCGAGGACTATACCCTTTTATCCTTTTTTACGCATACGTACCTACATTACAATCTGGACCATTCATGTTATTCCCAGCTCCACCATTAGGCCCTGCTCCTCCGTTGATTGGCAGTGCCACCATACCTGCAATTACACCGTTAATATAACCGAAGCAACAGTTACATTAGCAAATATATATTATGTGTAACACCTGCTACTCTATGATATATAGTAGAACATCCATTACAAAAACATACCTATTCAAATATACTGCAAATTTTACCACCAAACAAATGAAAATTTTCAGATAAAAAATCTGATATTTTACATAATTATGCTCAAAACATAGCTTGTGGGTACTCGTTAGAACCGCTTCGTCGAGGCGGTTCTAACGAGTACCCACAATCTATGTTTTTGAGCAGAAATAAGAAAATTAATGTATACCCCTTTAAACCCCAGTTTTACTATATAAAAGTGGGGTTTAAGGGGGTCACAATTATATAGGCAAGTTTTCGTGATGAATGACTCGAATACCGATGGCTCATTTGTCGTGACTGATTGGGCATCGTTTTAAGGTCCCCGGATTTTCTTCCAAAAGCTCAAGAAAACAAACAGTCGTGAATATTTTAGGGAGTTTTTCTCCTATTTTATCACAACAATATATATTTGTGTTATTAGAATCGCCTAATCGAGGCGAATCGAATGAGTACACATCATACCATTATTTGACAGAAGATCGAAAATATATCACTAGATTATTCCCATTTGCCTCCTGACCTGGCGCTTTGGTTATCTCTCAATGGCTCCAAGTACCCATGTAAAGAACTAATTTCTATGGTCCCAAAGATGTTCGTGCCATTGAAGTTCGACTGTATGATGGAAACAGGAGTATATATCGTTAGTTTTTAGACCTGATTTATTTTTATTCTTTGTGTCCTTTGCACTACATAAATATGTTTTAATATATACTTTATACAAATATCATCATTTTTGCATGTTACATACTGAGAAGACCATGACCTACATGGCTATAGATAATAGAGATGTCCAGATAAATATTTTTCTTTCTTCTCTATGACGAAATATGCTGTGGGTACTCATTACAAGCGTCTCTGCAATGTGTTTTTTGACAATGTACTTATAATAATTACTCACAGCACATGTCTTTGTTGCTTTTTTTTTTATTTTTGTGTGCCTGGTGAAGGTTGTGCTTTGTGATTATATAATTTTTGAAAATCCTCGTTTATATTCTTTGCTGAGAAACAGGACATTATGGTACTGAAATCGTCTTAACCTAAGCAAAAGCTTAGAAGTAGACACGACACTTCACACAGATGTGTTAATACATTGGTTTATAACAAAGCCAAAAAGATTCCAAATGAGCCAGTATATTGCAATCATTGACCACATATCTCCGTGATGTTATCAAGACAAATAACTTTTACCATTTTTATTACAATATCCCGCTTAATTACAAAGCGGGAATGCTCTGACATGAGCAGACTCATTTAAAATGTTAGTTTCTTTGATATTACAGCGAAAGGAAACACTATATTAAGTACTAACCTTTCTTTTAAGAGCGGATTGGCTTGGGGTATTCAAAAAGCGAACTAAATTTACAATCTGGGTCTGTTATTTCACGTAACAGTAATCCAACTTTGAGAAGCCAGAGAAGGAAATTATTTTCTGATTAAAAGGGAATAAAGACTTCGTAACACGAGTCAAACACTTTCAGATTTTTGAGCTGCATCCATTCATACGAACAAACAATTGCATTATTTAAAAATAGCGCTATTTCTCTTATTTCTCCAAGAAATCACGTCGCCGAATGTGATTCTAATGAATATCAACACTATAAGTTTTCGTGAAGAATTAAAAACTAATTATGCGGATTCCCCTAAAGCAATGCATTGCCGGTACTATGAAATACTGTTCATCACGAAAACACGACTATATAATTTTGACCCCCTTAAACCCCACTTTCATATGGTAAAACTGGGGTTTACAGGGGTATACTATTTTTCTTATATCTGTTCAAAAACATAGATTGTGGGTACTCGTTAGAATCGCCTCGCCGAGGCGGTTCTAACGAGTACCCACAATCTATGTTTTGAGCAGAAATGTGAAAAAATATCAGACTTTTTATCTGAAAATTTTTATTTTTTGGTGGTAAAATTTTCAGTATATTTGAATAGGCGTGTTTTCGTAATGTGAAAATCACTTCTTTCCACAGTCCTATCAGGACCTTGGCTGTTACTCTTATAAATGATATGCAACGTTGTAAACGCACCTGATGACATGTGCACCCAACGAAGATTCAACGTTCACACAATTCCATTACGAAAACACGCCTATTCAAATACATTGAAATTTTTACTTCCAAAAAACTGAAAATCTTCAGATAAAAATCTCCGGTATTTTTCATATTTCTGCTCAAAACATAGATTGTGGGTACTCGTTAGAACCGCCTCGGCGAGGCGGTTCTAACGAGTACCACAATCAATATTTTTGAGCAGAAATAAGAAAAATAATGTATACCCCTGTAAACCCCAGTTTTACTATATAAAAGTGGGGTTTAAGGGGGTCAAAATTATATAGGCATGTTTTCGTGATGTCGATCAGAGTCTTCCTAGTCTTTCCATCCTTAGCTATGCGCCCACTGAAGTGTCTAATCAAACTGCGCGAATACGCAGGCTGATCTGAGTCTACAGTGGGCGCACATGTCCGAAGGTACGTTTTCTCACACTGCGGCTCAAATTTAGATATTGCGTGCCTAAATACTGTGTGAGCAATCAACGACCTATCTCATTAGTCTACATTGATGCGCACTTGTCTGGGGTTTGAGGGTTCCCATATTGCATTTGGAAGCTTTATCTTGCTCTAGATTAAAACAACAAAATCATACCAACCTCCATTGTTTCCTCCATTTTTACCAGCTCCCATGTTGAGACTATTGACGGCGTTCAGTAAATTCATATTCATACCATTACCATTCATATTGATTGCGTTCATCATGTTCAGTCCGTTCAAACCGTTACCGTTGGCATTCATGTTTACACCATTCGACTTCATCGAGTTGGCATTCATGTTCAAGCCATTTATGTCCATGCCGCTGAGGTCCATATTTAAACCATTCATATTCACACCGTTGGAAATCATGTTGAAGGCATTAGCATTCAGTTTTCCACCATTACCCATCATATTTGCATTCATATTTAGTCCGTTTGCATTCATATTTAGTCCATTTGCGTTCATGTTAAGACCATTGAATCCATTATTATTGTTGTTATTATTATTATTGTTGTTGTTGTTATTGTTGTTATTATTCTGATTGTCTAACCCGTTAAAATTGGCATTCATGTTGGCATTTGCATTCAGACCATTCTTGCCACCGTTCATCATGAGCATACCACTACCCCCAATCATATTCATACCAGCAGGAGCCATAGGTACAAAATCTACAAAACCGGAGCCCATCTGGACAAGATTTCCTCCATTCACTCCTTTTCCGTTGGCGTTACCATTGGCATTCATGTTCATTACAGCGTTCATATTTAATCCATTAACATTCATATTGAGACCATTAGCGTTCATATTGGGTCCATTAACATTCATATTGAGACCATTAGCGTTCATATTGAGTCCGTTTCCACCGGCACCAGCTTTTCCACCCGCAGCATTGCCACCAACACCGTAACTTACTGCCATGCCTGCATTAATGTTATTTACGGAATCCGGCATCAGAAGAGGGGGCATAACTTGCATGCTTGGCATCGATCCCACGGGATAATACGGAGCCACAGAAGACATCATCTGGTTCATAAACGCCTTCGAGAGACCCCCGTTGGCACCATTAACTCCGTTCAAGCCATTAACGCCGTTAATACCATTGGCACCATTACCATTTCTATTACCTTTACCGCCATTGGCATTACCACCTCCACCTTCAGACATATCCTCTGCTTCACCACCACCGCCTCCAGATTTACCATTTGCTCCGCCATTAGCATTACCGTTTGCATTTCCGTTTGCGGCTCCATTGCCCCCTGCATTCACTCCGTTCATATTTGGAAAATAATTCATCATGCCACTCATCATTAACTTCCCAAATTTACCTGTAAATTTGTAATGATACGAACCACAACGTCAGAAAACGTACCTTTGAACATGTGCGCCTAGCGAAGATTCCGATCAGCCTGCGCATTCACGCAGTCTGATCAGAATCTTCAGTGGTCGCATTTTAGATAGCCAAGGAAGCAAAGTATCTCCATGCGGACAACAAATACTTATTAGACTACGCGCATGCGCAGGCTGACTTTAGTCTTCGTGTGGAGCACATGTCAAAAGGTATGTTTTCTCACGTTGCGGCTGATAAAACAGTAGTAGAATAATACAAATCACATATATGAGTCAGCGCACGACAAAACCTACAATAAGAGCTGTTTTACCAGCAAAGACTCAGGTCAGCCTGTAATTCCACCCAGTATGGCAAGGGTTTTCGTGCATCCCTCTTTGGATAGCCCAGAGGCTGTAGAAAGTACATGCGATCAGCGAGGACTCTGATCAGGCAGCGCGAATGCGCAGGCTGATCTGCGTTTTCGCTGGTCGCACAAGTCTAATTGTAGATTTGACGTGCGCTGGCTCATATGAGGCTTGCATATGGTTCGTGAGGATATGACTGTTTGTACAGTTTCTTTCATTCTATTTGGAATTCATTATTCTGCCCTTCGCGTTTATCAGGTAACGGGGATGCATTTAGCAGAAAGAACGATAGCGGTCGTTATCCTAACGAAGACCGGCAAAAATAGCATGAAATCGGATAAAATCTTCGAGAGGGTTTGCTCTCTGAAAGGAGGTCTGTCCGTGTATTTTTTGCAATATGTACTGACTTGTCTCATACTCTCTACTGCTGCTTTTGATTCCTTGGGAAGGCCGTAGTTTGTGATTGTGATTTTCTTGGATAATATGACCTCTAAGTTTTCGGAAAGGCATCTGAAGTTTTTGAGAAAAAAAAAAAAATACATATACTTGGACTTCTATGATATATCATATTCGGAAAAATAAAAAAAAGAAGAAAAAAGTAACATGTTGCAATGATTTCCGGTGAACTGTTTGGAAGTAGAGGTATAAATATAACTTTGTCCGGCGACTTCTGACCTCTGATTTCAATTTTTGTATTGGACATAACCAGAGCTGCTTTCAGACAGGCAAGCTACTCGTAAGCACGGACCCCTGCTCCTGTTGGAACCCATCATTTGGCACAGGGATCCAGGGCAAAACCATTCGTTATCATTTGAGTCAGCGCACGACAAAACCTACAATAAGACTTGTGCGACCAGAGAAGACAGATCAGTCTGCGCATCCGCGCAGTCTGATCAGTCTTTGCTGATCGCATGTACCTTCTTACTGTCTTCTACAGCCTCCGGGCTATCCAAAGAGGGTTAAACAAGAACCCTTGCCATACTGGGTGGACGTTCAGGCTGATCTGAGTCTTTGCTGGTTACACGGGTCTTATTGTAGGTTTTGTCTTGCGCTGGCTCAATTTTTGCACTTCTGAACGCAGCTCAGAAGCCTCTGGTCACCGAACAAAGTTATATTTTGATCATACTAATAAAACGCGCACCAAAGAATATTGATATTTGAACTAACCTTTCCCGGAGCCGGTACCAAGGACCCCAACGGCGAAAACCACGACAAACAAAATCTGGAACTTCATCCTGGCTGGAACGCTGAAAAAAAAGGACATGGACCAAGGAAAATAACACAGGTGGCCATACACGCAAGCACGTGCGCGCACACACAAAGGTGCGCGTTTGTGTAAGCAGCACGCAAGAGAGAGAGAGAGAAAAAAAACAAAACAAACAAAAACAACAACAACAACAACAACAACAAAAAAACAACAACAAACAAACAGAAAGAAAACGTGCTGACATGCTGACATATGACAAAAACAGTACGCATAAAAAGAGTGACGAAAGTCCATGTATAGTATTATTGGAAGATATCTCTTATTGAAACACACATGTTCATCTCCAGTTCAACATTAATGAAGGCCTCACAACTAATAACACACATCGCCTTACAATCGGAACAAGAATTATAATAGTTTACAATATATCATTAGCCACATGTCAGCTTTAACCCTTTCATCCCTGAGTTTCTGAAGTGGACTCTTCCGTCCCTTGGTTAAGACATGTCCGTTGATGCGAATAGGGTTTCAGTCTAAAATCAGAAACAGAATGGCAAAAGTGTAGATCCTGAGGCGAGTCGTCTCATCCGGATCTACACTGCATTATATAAGTGGTTCGTTATATTGAGGTTAACATCAGGGCCCAGTTGTTCAAAGCGTCGTTAGTTTAACGAGCTCGTTAAGGGTCATTTCGTTAACTGTTTTAGAGGATTCAATACACAATATTCTGATATTTTTTGCTGAAAAATTTCAGCACATTTGCGTATGTCTTGATGTAAATTTTAACGAATCGTTAACTAAAGATGTCATTAGTTTTGAACGACTGGGCCCAGGATTTGTCAACCCTAGAAAGTGATGTTCACCGAGGCGAAGTCAATCAGATATGGCCTTTGCTAGCAGTCATATAACAAAGGTATTTGTACTGGTCTACAGGGTTTAAAGGGTTAACGTTTAGGCAATGCACATGACCAGAACTGGCGTTCGTGGACAATGTTTAGTAACGCCGAATCTGACATGGAACCCGAAAACTAAATCCCTACGCTGATCATGTTTGTTCCGGCACTCCCCAACAGTTTTGTTGCTGACCGTTTAACGGCGGTATTTCTGAATTATGCCCTCTTCGTTTTTAAGTCTGTTTTCGAGAAAGTGTTGTATTGGCATTTCATGCCCTTATTGTATATGCCCGTAGTGTTGTTTGATATCAACACGCCAAACTGACCACAGTGAGACCGACCAAAGAACGTTTGAAAAATTAATTATTGCTTCATAATGGGCTACTACAACTTTATGTCAAAGCAACCTTTCAGTAGGCATGCCCGACTCCAGAGCAAGGCCACATGTCTAATTCTTTGTAATTTCCCTTTGCCCTCCAAGTCAGCATTCTACGTAAATCTTTATCGGGCCGTCATCGGCCCGTCAGGGTAGCTGACGGGCCGATGACGGCCCGACGTAGATTTACGTAGAATGCTAGCTGGACTATCGCTTACGTGAGTGATCAGCATAGGTTCTGGCGAGACTGTGCACATGCGCAGGCTCGCCTGAACATTTGCTGTTTGCATATGCTATCACAGTTATTTTTCCCTGATATGACTCAAATCATTGTATGTATCTGTGACATAGTATGACCATGCTATTTTATAATGATAAACCGATGATGAATTTGGGCCAAAGGATGTATTGAAATGACATTGCTGGTTGTGGTTTCAACAATACTTGTTATTCATGGATGCGTAAAGCGAAAACAAGAATAGTGAATTACTGGAAAGTCGAGTTTGTTTTACATCAAGAGATCAAATAAAGAAAACATAAAAGGAAACGGTTTGAACAAATGAAAAAATTAATTATAATGAAAAAGAAATCCGTCAGAAAATACGCGGAGTATACTTATATGACTTCCAGCATCACATGTTCACAGTCGACGAGATGTTCTATAATAGAACCATACACTTGATCCGTTTCATCCATGTAGACTTTAACAGATTCTTTTGAAAACAGTGTAGATCCAGATCATACTCACCAGTATCTACACTATTTACCATGAACCTGTGACATATTATTCAATGGATCCCCTTTCTGATACAATTGTTCTGTCCAGAGACAACGATGAAGACCACTTCAGAAACTCACAGGTGAAAAGGTAATGCCCAACTGGCATGAGCATAGATAAGACGTAGGTGATGTGGGTATACTAATTTTTCTTTGTGGACATACTACGTACAAATCTGTTCCCAACATGCTACCGATGGTCATTTATATATGATAATTCTTTATCAAACCAATTATCGCCTATCGCTATCGAGAGCAGTGGCTGCAGACAAAGGGTATCACCATAGCAAGATGAAATATCAAACATTTTCGAGTCATTTAAAGAGGACAGAATGATTGTTGCATTGTTGCAGGAAGGATCACAACCCGCTCCGATAAGTGTTAACCCTTAAAATACTAATAACAACTGCAGCAGAAACCCAGTGGGCACAGAACGTTGAAACAACGTCGATCCAGCGTTGATTCAACGTTTCAACGTTATGTGACCACACGTCGAAACAACGTCGATTCAACGTGAATCCGTCTTGACGTTGAATCAATATCGAATCGACAGTGTTTCAACGTTGTGTGCATGATGTATGATAATTAATAGCCACACTAAATTAATTGTGCACATTCAACCTTTCGGAATGTTTTTTTTTTCATTTATTCATTTTCCTGCCAGTTACTCAGCTACTATTTAAAACAAGGAATACACTCTCTTTAACGTAATGCACTACTTAAATTTGACCAATGAACTAATGGCTATATTGTCTAGCATTGCGGATCCTTACAGTCGTACATTTTATAGTAAGAATGAGGAGCCAATAACATTAGTTGCTTATTTATAGCAACTGTAAAATAAGCATTAGTTATTACAATTGTACTCGTAAAGGAACACTAGAAATTTGTTTGTACATATAGACGCTTGTCGGTACAAATGCCAAAGTTGAAAAGGGGCATAACTGATAAAATGTATTCAAAGTTTACCAAAATTTTATCAGGTCATCTACACATTGGCTCCAAACTGTTTGCAAATTTCATGAGCCTAACTCAAGTAGTTCCTTAGATATTTTGCTTGCATTAAAAGCGTGACATACGGACAAACGGACGGACGGACTAGCCCAAAGAAATTTGCCCTCTCAACTTCTTTATAATTATTCCTTGAAGCGCTTAACAAAATTGCAACAGATGACATTCTATTTTCTTTTGTAGTATTTTATCGAGTAAGTACTTGACATTTCATCTGAATCGTCTGCCTTGTAGTTCCAAGCCTTATTTTATCGGTAAAATAAAACAAACAGTATGTCTCAAATTATCGTCTGCTGTTGTTTTGATTAGCGCTTAAAGGTTTGTGTCATTAGTAGGCTATGATCTGTGATTGCGACCATTCTTTGACATCTTCTATATATCCATTTTTAAATACAAATGAAAAAGAAATAAATAGATGAATAAGAACTCACAGGTAACGGTAATATTCCAGTGTCCTTTGTTTCACTGGTCCCTAGTCAAGCGGTCGTCTTCTGTCGCGTGCGCGTTATATACCTTCACATCCGGAAGAATAAGTTTTATGTCAGGAAATACTTAATAAGAATATCTTTGATGGTGTTTTTATGATACCTTACGTTTGATATCTTGCATGTATTTTATGTTCTCTCACAGCTTAATTGTTTTAATGTTACCACATCATTACGTGCCCTGTTCAAAAAAATTATTAAAACAACTATATAAAAAAGAATGTTACAAATAATATTTCATCATGCGAATGCGTGTTCAAATAATTCAAAGGACATGTATTTTGGACCACCGTAACAACCTGTAAAATGTGCAGCGTTGCATTCTGTCCTTACTTCCTTACCTGGATGAAAATTTTAGTCTTTCACAATTAAACTGTTTTATTATTCTGTTTCAGATGATTGTCATTTAATTTTTTTATTGAATTTGAAATGAAATATTTGTGATCTTTCTGCTATAGTGGAACCGCCACCCATCACGAAAACATGCATATATAATTTTGACACCCTTAAACCCCACTTTTATATAGTAAAACTTGGGATTACAGGGGTATACATTGTTTTTCTTATTTCTGCTCCAAACATAGATTGTTGGTACTCGTTAGAACCGCCTCGTCGAGTACCCACAATCTATGTTTTGAGCAGAAATATGAAATATTTAAGAATTTTTATCTGAAAACTTTCAGTTTTTGGTGGTGAAATTTTCCATATATTTGAATAAGCGTGTTTTCGTAATGTGCTTGTGGGACTTCACTGACGATTCTGGAGCTTTACTGTCTAGCGGTTTAAATACATATTCTTATTAACGTTTTGCATGCTGGGTAAAAGTTTCAGCAAACGCATTTTGATATATATATATATATATATATATATATATATATATATATATATATATTTCATTTTCCCAGAAAACAGGCTTTGACTTCAAGCAAATCTTTAGGCGACGATACGATGTCAAAGCCTTTTTTCTGGTTGTGTGTGTGTGTGTGTGTGTGGGGGGGGGGGGGGGGGGGTTAGGGGGATTGTAAGGGGGTTGGATATGGGATGGGGAGTGAGATAAGAAAAATGTCATCAATTAGTCGTCAGCTGAAATTGCCTATGGAGTGGTAAAGGTACAGTAAACGTCTTTATAATTTCTAAGTTCTACCCATCCATTTTTTTACTATATAAATTGGCGAATGAGGAGTACTTTTCAAAGGAACTTTAAAGGTAGGGCAAAAGAGAGGATTGTGTCCCGTTTTATAAGTAGGCCCAATTCATTTCGATTAATCTTATTGGCACCCGTTTCTTGTCACTTCGTGACGCTTATTAGTGAGACTAAAGTTTTGTGAATAGCGATACAATCAAGTCCGCACCAGTCAGTTCTGCCAGCTTCCGGTGACAACTTCCGGGAAGAAAAAGGAAGAAAATTGGTCAGAGCGATATCTGCTGAAAGTATATATCGTATGTTACTTTTCCTTGATCATATTCTCTACCGTAGAGGTCACTTCGTTCGCGACGCGCTATACAGAATAAATAATATTCAACTGTTTTTACTAAAACTACCTCAATAGCTTCTGTAACAAGAAATAGTGGTGTCCAGTAAATATTGAAATCATCAAACCAACTCAGTGGTTCTGGTGCATCTAGTCTGGGTATACACTATTTACCAATGTGAGCTTTAGGATATCTAATTTATTGTTAGCAAATGAATACCACATTTACACTAAATTTACACTAAATATCCGGACGTTTACTAAATTTAACACTAAATATCCGGACAGACAGATCCAAGCAAACGGTGTAGACCAGGAATGCGGCATCTGATCTTTGTATTCACTGTTTGCCACACATCCAACTGTTTTTAGAAAAAGTGAAACAGAATCATTTCGAAAACACGCCTATTCAAATACGCTCGTATATTGAAAATTTCACCACCAAAAACTAAAAGTTTTCAGATTAAAATTCTGATATTTTTCATATTTCTGCTCAAAACATAGATTGTGGGTACTCGTTAGAATTGTCTCATCGATGCGGTTCTAACGAGTATCCACAATCTATGTTTTTGAGGGGACATAATAAAAATGATGAGTACCCCTGTAAACCCCAGTTTTATTAATTAACAGTGGGATTTAAGGAGGTCAAAGTTATATAGGTATGTTTTCGCGATGGAAAAATCGACATGACGTTTTGATTATATGTTTTTCAGTGTGGTTTCACAGATGAGGTAGCGGAACCCGATGCGGACCAAACATATGTTTGTAATTTGGAGCTACATCAGAATTATGTGTGACATTACGAAAACACGCCTATTCAAATATATTGAGCAATTTACCACCAAAAACTGAAAGTTTTCAGATAAAAATTCTGGTAGTTTTCATAAATTCTGCTCAGAACATATATTTTGGGTACTCGTTAGAACCGCCTCGGCGAAGCGGTTCTAACGAGTACCCGCAATCTAAGTTTTTGAGCACAAATATGAAAATTAAGGTATACTCCTGTAAAGCTCAGTTTTACTATAAAAAAGAGGGGTTTAAGGGGTCAAAACTATATAGACGTGTTTTCGTGATGAGTTTAAAGCTTCCCTCTCCCCTAGTAGTTTTCCTATTGGCCGTTCCAGGGCAGTGCCTCTGTTGCATTTATTGTTCTATTCGTGCGTCTATTGTTTCATAAATGGCGGCTGTTTTGCCAGTAATTCTACCTCATTTCTCCTTCTTTTGCTGCCTCAGGAGGTTTGTGCTTCATGACTGTGGCATTTCTTGGCTATCTTCACTTATTTTTTCTCTGTTGTTAGGACAAGTATGGTTTGCAAAAGTCCCAGTCAGCATTCTACGTAAATCTATATCGGGCCGTCATCGGCCCGTCAGGGTAGCTGACGGGCCGATGACGAACCGATGTAGATTTACGTAGAATGCTAGTTGGGGTTTCGTCCCTTGGCAAGACTCTATTCAGGAGTTCTCATTCACTTCAAAATGACATTCATTTCACAGCATGGGCCGAACATTTAAAAACCCTCAAATCAGGTGCATACATACACGTTATAAGTTAGAATTGTAATACGCACTATCCCCTTCCTGTACTCACTATCACCTCCATATACGCACTATCCCTATCCTCTCTTACTTTAACATATAAATATATAAATGCACAGCGTCTGACGTAAGGCAGTAAACAATATTGGCTCATACAATCTGATTAGTATTTGCACTGTTCGGCAAGACATTAACAATTTACGATAACAGATTCAGTTAAACAAAATTTACTAAAATCTCTTTTGACGTTCATAATGGATGAGTTCATTGAATATATCCGGGTAGATTAATGGGTAAACTTCCGTATCATACAGGCAAATCAAAAAGCGAATAAGCATGCATTTCTTTGTTCAGCAACATTCACTGAAAACGTCGAGACAATACGTCGTTAAGTCCGAGTTTATTGTTTACTGGGTTGGCTTCTTAAAATGTAAATGACAGTGTATTTCGTTTTTACTAAAGAAAACCTTTGCCTGAAATAATTAAAACTAATTAATGTGAGTTTGTAAAACACTATGCCCCCACCTATATGTTTTTTCCGACGAAACTCCCTTAACCCCCTACCTTAACTCCCTACACCGGCACTTTTTTTTCGGACTTTGTTAAAAAAAAGTAGTCATTACGAAAACACACCTATTCAAATATATAGAATATTTTACCACCAAATAAATGAAAATTTTCAGATAAAAAATTCTGATATTTTTCTTATTTCTGCTCAAAACATAGATTGTGGGTACTCGTTAGAACCGCCTCATCGAGGCGGTTCTAACGAGTACCCACAATCTATGTTTTGAGCAGAAATAAGAAAAATAATGTTTACCCTTGTAAACCCCAGTTTTGCTATATAAAAGTGGGGTTTATGGGGGTCAAAATCATATAGGCGTGTTTTCGTGATGCAAATAATCTACTTGTCATCCACAATCAGCATATCAAATTTCAAGGGTCTAGCTCAAATACTTCTACAGATGTGCTGACAAGATGAGCATAACAAATGAACGGACGGACGGACGAACGAATGGACGAACGACATACAAGCAACATGCCCCTCCAATGACAATAAAGGCTGGAGCATAATAAGACTAGTAAATATATCCATAGTCGAGATTTCTCTGCTGTGGTCATATCGCAGTTGTCCAAAATACTGGGGCACCTTAACCTTACCCGGATACTTATTAATAAAATTCAAACATGATCTGTTTAGTTTATGTGTCTAAAACTGCTGGATGAATGGCAAACAGGGTAGATCCTAATCAGCGTCTAATAGGGGTAAACACTGTTTGCTCGGGTCTATCAGTCAGCATATTTAGGCTAAATGTGGTATATTTCAACACATACAGCGCTAGTAGTCATACATGTAGCTCTACATTGGCTTCAGTCTCCAGTGACTTATGATTATTCTTATAATTCTGGGC
This sequence comes from Anodontia alba, assembly GCA_964016985.1. NCBI lineage: Eukaryota > Metazoa > Mollusca > Bivalvia > Lucinida > Lucinidae > Anodontia > Anodontia alba. The sequence goes on from OZ024830.1 coordinate 21,519,549, forward strand.
CCAGTTGTTCAAAGCGTCGTTAGCTTAACGAGCTCGTTAAGGGTCATTTCGTTAACTGTTTAGCGGATTCAATATACAATATTCTCATAATTTTTGCTGAAAAAATGTGAGTAGCTTTGCAAAAGCTACACACATTTTTTTAGCAAAAAATTTCAGCATATTTGCTTATCTCACTCGATGTAAATTTTAACGAATCGTTAACTAACGATGTCGTTAGCTTTGAACAACTGGGCCCTGTTTGATAATGCACTAACATCGAACCAAAGTAATATGACTGTAAACGCTGGTCACTAGTGACCAACCTTTATAGTCATGATATTATTTTGTCTTTATTTTAGTGCATCAAACATGATTTTAAGAATAAATATTTAGTCACTGGAGACTGGAACCAGTCTATCACAACTGCAGCAGACGAAATTTGATTTTTGTGTATTTTTTTTTCAGAGAAAATAAAGACTGATGTTTCACATGAATCTTCTGCCTAGCTGACGATTCACATGAAATGCCAAATCTTATTTTCTCTAAATTAATAAATAAATAAATAAATAAATAATAATAATAATAATGATAATAGTAATAGACTATCGTCCGCTTCATTTTTACTTAGCGCTATGAGGGTAAAAATACTTGTCTAGGTATCGTGATATATTTGGTTTATATATATGTTCAAAACGGATTAACAAGGGCCATAAATCATGTCTGTCCGACATACTTAGTATTGTTGAAACACGTTACCTGTTTAGTTAAGGACAACCAACTTAATGAACGATGACAATAAATATATACTTAACAACTAAACGGTGAGACATCAAATACGAAACACAATAAAAAAAATAATAGACGTGTTGTTAAGAATAATTTACATGGAGAGATTTGTTTCCATTCCACATTAAAAAAAGCTGAGTGTGCTGATACACACATTAAAACGCCGTAAATTGTACATGAAAAAGTATAGCAGGGGCGAGTCCAGAGGAGGTTCGTGAAGTTCTATCAACTTCCCACCCTTTGACTCAAAATTTAATTTTTCTGAGGAAATTTGAATAAATCTTGCATACCATTTTACCATAAATATTTGCACACATTTACCTTATACTTCAAGTCCATGTTCCTGGCAGTGATTGTGTCTAAAATTGCTGGATGAGTGACAAACAGTATATGAGTATATAATTATCATGATCAGATGCCGCGTTCTGTGGCGTCTGATTTGGATGTACATTGTCTGCTTAGGCCTATCTGTCCGAATACGCGGAGTTAGTACGGTAACATGATTAAAACGCCCGCCTCCCATCCCTATTCGACACCCCTCCCCTATTAGATAATCCTAGATCTGTCTAACTATTCTGGGTGTTTGTTCATTCAAAGTACTTGGTAACTGATAAGCAAACAGAATAGACTCTTATTCCATATGCGGACAACGAAGGCCTAAGATCAGCCTCCGCATTGGCGCAGTCCGACCAGGGATCTCTTTGTCCGCTTAAAGAATGAAGGAATACAGTACATATGTTTTACCAGACATGTGGTAAGATGAATCACTATAGGTTGTGTTAGTGCCGAGTGGCGGCCGTAAAACGTCTCCTCTGCTTCACTGTGGCCATAACGAAAGCATGCCTATATAAGTTTGACCGCCTTAAACCCCATTTTATGTAGTAAAACTGGGGTTACAGGGGTATACATTATTTTTCTTATTTCTGCTCAAAAAATATAGATTGTGGTATTCGTTAGAACAACCATGACGAGGCAGTCCTAACGAGTACCCACAATCTATGTTTTGAGCAGAAATTTGAAAAATATCAGAATTTTTTATCTGAAATTTTTCATTTTTTGTTGGTAAAATTTTCAGTATATTTGAAGAGGCATGTTTCCGTAATGGTATAGTTCATTTTTTCTAGTCTTATGTGATCATTGAGCCAAGTCCGGGATTTTTGCTAATATTAGTGTCACTGATGAGGCTTAATCGGCCGAAACTAATTAGTCTGTTTCAGAAAACTCGGCACTTCAGCTGTTTTCAGTTTTGTGAGTGACCTATTGCTTACAAGTGTCATTCCTTTCAGAATCTATATATTTAGAACACTATTGTTGATTTCATATTGGAAAGAAGAAGCTGAAACAGTAGAAACGGCAATTTTAACTTCTCCAGGAAGATCATTCCAGTTTCTAATGGAATAGAAATCTAAAATGTTGCCTTTGGAAACAAAGAACACACACACAAAAAACCAACAAAAATCTCTTCATATGCAGCAATGTAGGCAATGTAGTTTGCGAGGCTACACTCGTACACCCCTTAACACCGGCTTTTAGCGGTATTCGATTTTCGGAGTAACGGCAAAACCGACGTAGTAAAAAATGAGTTCTGCAAGATAAAGAGCTTGTGTTTGTAGAATTTCGAAGGCTGTTGGTAGTAGTGTTGGCCACGGCTGACGGGACTAGGGCTGAAAACATTAGTGTCCTGTTATATTTACTCCTTCTGAGTGACAATTGTTCCCAGTTTGTTTCGTTGTACAATCCCAGTTAGCATTCTACTTTAATCTATATAGAGCCATTATTCCTTTGGGGCCAATAAAGGCCCGATATAGATTTAAATACAATGCTTTCTTGGATGCGTCCAGCGAAACAGGCCTAGTGGCATTTGTAACTATTCTTGCTGCCACAGTCTGTAGTCGTATAAGGCTTCAGTTCCATATTGGCATAGTTGTCCCACACCACGTCTGCATATTCGAATACTGGATACTTATGATAAAAGATACTTAAGCTTGCGCACAATGTTGAGTTTTTGCCAATAACTAATCGATATGGTCATGCCAGCTTCTATCATTTGAAAAAAAAAAAAAAAAAAAAAAAAAATAAACCTTCTCAGTGGAAATGCTATTCATTTCTCGTGTTTCTAGAGTGGGTGATTTGGTTGACATGAGAAGAGATTCAGAATTCCAGGGATTAAACTTAACTAACCATCTTTGCACATTGTAATCGTCGTATACGGCATAATGGGAAAGTAGGTAAAATTCACATTCCTTGTGGCAAACAATGGCCAGTTCATAAAAGTATATGCTTATTCAGAATAAAATATGAAAATGTGAATTTGGGACATAAACGGACAGTAAAGGCCTTGAACAGTCTGCGCATCTGTGCAGACATATCAGGACAGTTGTTGTCCGCTTAAAGATACATTTGAGACCGACGGTTATAATGAACAGCTTCAAGGATGTTATCGGACAGGCATATGTGTAGGCTGATCTTTGCCTTTGCTGTTGACACATGCCCCGAAACCTCTTTTCACATGACGCTGTCTGAATAGATTCTGAAATGCGAAAGGATATTTGTTTTGCAAAATATTCAGTCGAAAGAAGAAAGCAAACCACGCCTGAAGGAAAGTTGTCTTGGGTAATCATACAAACCACAATATTAAAATTTATCACATTAATTAGAAAACGTGTTATCGTCACTAAAAACATAATAATAATAATAGTTATCAAAAGTACCAATAAAGAATCACCGCCTAAATGTTTACGTTTGACATACAGTCGACTCTCGTTATCTCGAAGTACAAGGGATTCTCTAAAATACTTTGAGATATCCCTACACGGATATATCATTTCTGCAGAATTGAGGAAAAAATAAATCGAACAACCACATTTCACAAATGAAAATGTAATTTGACTCATGAAGTTATGATGTTCAATATTGAACATATTGTGGAAAAGAGGAGACATTGCTCCTTAGGAGCACAACATTTTGTTACCTGTTGTTAGATTTTCATGCTTAAACAGGGATTAGATTTTCTCTTCGAGATAAGCGGTTATGCGAGATAAGCGAAGTCGATATAAGAGAGTCAACTGTAGATTATAAGGCATTTTCTTGCACAGTAACAGAGAAGTGAGCTACATGTGGAATGTTTCCGATAGTAAAGCTGAGTTTAAGCCCAGTATCATATTTACCCTTAACGAAACAGGCTGGCCTGAGATGCCGAAGGTGGTGTCTGTCCAGGAGCTTTACTATTTGTCAATCATCTGGTGGTTTTAGAGGCAGCGACGGTTAGTAAACTTAAAAAAGATGTTTTACTTTTAAATTCCTTGTTTTTCATTTATTTTTCTCAATAAAGAAAACCCTCTATTAACAGTTGAATAATGCCTTTTTTCTAGAAAATCTTAAACATGTGCTTGCAAATAGCAGAAGCAATATTAATAATAGTATAAATAGTAAAAATAAGATTATTTAAAAGGCAAAATGCTGTTGTTTGACCGTATAACTATTTAGAAGTATCGCCAATTCGTTTAAATGGTATAGAATATGACCAGCAAGATCCACACTCACAGAACATAGCCTACCAATGATACCAAGCAAGAGGAAGAGCAAAGAAACCATGATAGAGAGTACACAAGCCACAAATCAAATCAGAATCAAGCAAAACAACCAGTTTCTTATTCATCAAAATGGTAATCACAATGCTAGATAAGGTTTACTAAACACAACAACAAGACAACAAACATAACTAACACTCCTTATCCCCAACAAGGTGATCACAATGCTAGACAGGGTTCCCTAAACACAACAGTAAGACAACAAACATGACTAACACTCCTTATCCCCAACAAGGTGATCACAATGCTAAACAGGATTTACTAAACACAACAACAAGACAACGAACATGGCAAAACTCTTCATTTTCCCCAATAAGGTGATCACAACGCTAGACAGGATTCACTTAACACAACAATAAGACAATGAACATGATTAAAACCCCTTATCCCCACCAGGTGGTCTCAATGCTAGACAGGATTCACTAAAACAACAATAAGACCACGAAAAGGACAAAACACTCCTTTCATCCCAGCAAGGTGACAGGATTCGCTACACACAACAATAAGACAAAGAATAGGACAAACAAATGCTCCTTCTTCCCCAACAAGGTGACCACAATGCTAGACGGGATTCATTTAATACAACAATAAGACAACGAACATGGCAAAAACCTCCTTCTTCCCAAACAAGGTGATCGAATTAATAGACAGGCTTCACTAAATACAACAATAAGACAACGAACATGGCAAACAGTCCTTCTTCTACAAGAATATGGCCACGATAATAGAAAGGGTCTACTCAACACAACAATAAGACAACAAACATGGCAAAACACTCCTTATCCCCAACAAGGTGATCACAATAATAGACAGGATTCACGAAATACAACAATAAGACAACGAACATGGCAAAACACTCCTTCTTCCCCAACAAGGTGATCAATAAGACAACGAACATGGCAAAACACTCCTTCTTCCCGATCAAGGTCATCACAATAATAGACAGGGTCTACTAAACACAACACAGGATTCACGAAATACAACAATAAGACAACGAACATGGCAAAATACTCCTTCCCCAACAAGGCGAACACAACAAAAAGACAACAAACAGGATAAAATACCGATACGGCAATAGGACAACGGGCAAGAAGCCCCGTAGCTAGTAATAACAAATCATGTTAGTTAACCTGGAAGGTTACATTTGGCAGTATGGCACACATGGAAATCAGGACAAAAACCTGAATTGACTTAGCTGAAAGTTCGCTTGCGTTTAGATACTGTCCACTGTTTGTTCATTGCAAGGTCCAACTTATTCATTGAGCTTTTATATATGTATATCTTCTGAGTGCCTGAGTTGATGCAGCTGATACTTGGACTGGTGTCAGGTACTAGTCTAAAGACTAGTATCAGAGTAAACTCAAATTCAAATTCAGAGTATCCAAATTTAAATTTAGATTCTTTGTACTTCATCGGTTAGCCTAATAACAACATGTGGAGCATATAAACAGTGCAGAAAAAATTGATTAGCCTAACGGCGGAAAAAAACCGGATGCATAACATCTAAAATACATGAGGGTAAAAAATAAAAATAATCTCAAAACTTTTGAAGTAAAGTATTTTCTCGTCGAAAAGGAAAATAAAACGGAACTACTCCCGCGAATGAAAGTTGATTGATCAAGCTGTTCATTAGAGCATCATTGACAGAAAACATTATGTGTTCCACTTCAAATACATTTTAAGCTTTAGCACACAGTAGCTAAATCATTAGTGATACCTTTCTTATTTTTCAGAGAAATTAGACTTTGCACTTTTTTTGTTTGTTAAGTGTGTGCTTTCCCTCGTAGTTCGTATAATCTTACTGTCATCACGAAAACACGCCTATATAATGTTGACCCCCTAAACCCCACTTTAATAAAGTAAAACTGGGGTTTACAGGGGTAGACATTATTTTTCTTATTTCTACTAAAAAACATAGATTGTGGGTACTGAACCGCCTCGTCGAGGCGGTTCTAACGAGTATCCACAATTTATGTTTTGAGCAGAATTATATAAAAAAAATATGAGAGGTGAAATTTTCTGTATATTTAAATAGGCATATTTTCGTAATGTTACTCCTGCTGTTGGTATCATTTGTAAGCTATACTCTGTGATTGTAACTTTTCCTTTGATATTTCCCTTACTATCCTGCTATTTCATTCAAATTTTTCTTGCTTCGGAGACAATTAAAAAGAAATGTTAAGAACAAATTTCTGTGCAAAAATAAGTAAAATATTTTTTTAAGTGTGCACTTTTGTTTATATTCAGTAAGTTAAATTTTTCACTTCAAGTTTGGAACCCCCAGCGCAAAGAAGAACACCACCTTTTAATAGTTGGTTTAATACTACTGCTACTATTACTACAACTAAATGGATTTGCACAACCCTTCATTAATGCAAAAAGTTTCATTACTTCAGATTTCAGACGAACTCCTAATTGATCACTTTATACAGTCGAAACAGTCAAAAAGGTGTGTGTGTGTGTGTGTGTGTGTGTGTGTGTGTGTGTGTGTGTGTGTGTGTGTGTGTGGCGGGAGAAGGAGGAGGCAAAACGAAGACCTGAAGCATGTCCCTGCGAAACGCGCTTTCATGTCCGTTTATCGATCGATACAGCGCGGCTCGAGAGCATACCATAAATGCAACTTCACTGCCTACTATGCATCGAGAACACCTGTTCGCATGCAACAGACTTCATACATGAAAAAAAGGGTAAGAGACAAATTCCAGGGAGTGTCACAATCACAAACCACAGCCCATCCCAGACACCAAGAGCAAGAGGAAACGGGCAAAACCAAACAAGCGCAAATCGAACAAACGTACGAAAACCACTAAAATTAGCTCTCTCTTCCCCAAGCGAGGTAATCGCAATGCTAAAAAGGACTGAACAACACAAAACAAATTAACACAAGGTAAGACATAAAACAAATCGCCTCATAGAATAAATCACAAAGCAACAAGGAATAAAACCAACACCGGGACCACCGCCTTAGAACGGTCAGTAGAGTAAAACACGGGGAGTTTAAAGCACTTTTACAGTTAGCCGTCTTCACCCTGGGTCCCGATGCCACTCTTAATACAACTAGTAAAACAGAAAGCAAAATGGGCAGCTGTTGGTGACCAAAATGCTAGCATCACAACACAACTAGTAAAACGAAGCAAAGTGGGCAGCTATTGAAGACGGTGATCACAATGCTAACATCACAACACATTCAGAAAAAACAGTACAAAGAGTAAAAACAATACGAGGACCACCGTCTTAGAACGGCCAGTAGAATAAATTACCATGGGTAGGGTGAGGGGGGTGGGGAAGCGGGGTGTTAAAGCACTTTTACAGTTAGCCAACTTTACCCTGGGTCCCGATGCTACTGTTAATACAGAAATACATAAAAAAACCGGTTCGCATAAAGGTTCCCAACTCAGTCAATGCATCAAAGGGAAAACATAAAAATCAACTTTATCACTACAATAAACAAAGATGAGTACTCAAGGCAATTCTACTGTATGCCAGTGTAAATGAAAATCAATAGTAGAACCACAACGGGCCAAGCCAAAGACATATCGTCAAGCCCCAACCCACTGGTTAAAGTTTTACGAAGAGGCCGTTACTGAATCTGAGGCCCGAACCGTCTAGTGCTTAACCCTTGTCCTGCTGAATAAATTAAGATATCACGCCTTTTTCAAAATTTCAACCAGTCAGATTGCTTGATCCGGATATATATAAATTCACATACTGAATGGCAAACAGTGCAGATCTAGATCAGTTGGCTTCTTAGAAGATTCAGATTATATGCATTCGCGTAGTCTGATCAGAATCTTCACTGGGTCATTTTGGTTAGACAAGGATGCAGTAGTTTCATGCGAACAATGAAGACTCTGAGCAGACTGCGCAAATGCGCAGGATGATTTGAGTTTTTGTTGGATGCACTTGTCAGAATATACGTTTTCTCAGGGGATCGAACTAATTCGCCTGTCAGTTTGAATTTATATTCACGTTTGCTGTAATATTAGCATGACATTCAGAATAATACATACCAGCTGTTTGCTCATCTTTACTATTTTGTTTTAACCTTAAACATATAGTTATGTAACAGGGATCCAAGTGTTAAGGATAAAACCTGTACGTACGTGGTTCCGTACATCTTTGAGTTTTGCTTTAAACGCTTATTGTTTGAATTCGGCATGACATTTAGAATCCTGTATTTCACAACAAACAGTTATTTGTTCCATTTGATAACATATTTGTTTACGCTGTAAACATATGCTTATGGAACAGGGATCCAGTGTTTAAGGTAGCACCTGTATGTACGTATTTAGTTCCGTACATATTTGGATTTCAGTTTGATTTGTAAATTGATATCATGTTTATGCTGTCTCACAGCACCAAAATATGGAATACTAAAAACATGCCATTGAAGGTACGTAGGGGTAGCCAAAGTCAATAAATACAGTCATCCTGAAAATAAAATAAGAAAATAGCGACTATAATAAACCAATTTATGCTTAGCGTCCCAAAAAAGGGACATTGGCAAAAAGTGTAGACCCTGATCAGAACGCGGCGTCTGATCAGGGTCTACACTTTTTGCATTTAATACACGCATTTCTACAAAAAATGGTGATAATGAAAATAACCAGACACTCCTTCTTTTGGACATGGACCAGTCCAAAGAGTTAAGGTGGAAGAGTCCACTGGGCATAAATGGATTAACTTCGTACGCACTACAACAATATAATTACCATACGCCTATGCATTCAGATACAATAACGCATTATCAAGCCTATTTTGTGTCTGTTGATGTGTTTTTTAGAAAAATAATACTGGATGAGTAGAAAACAGTGCAGACCCTGATCAGATTCTGTTTTGCGGCTACTTATCTGCGTCTACACTGTTTGCTGAGGCTTGTCTGGTTATGTGCCGTTTTTAACTGACGTATTCGGACACCTTATCATATACTTGTCCTAAAATTTGAACAAACCAATTTGATTATCAGCTGATGCGTCTAATATTTGCGCGGTGTCTGATCAGGGTCTGCACTGTTTACTGAAGCCGGTTTGTCCTAATACCTAGATTCAATACGGTACCTCACGGTACCTGATCGATTGTACAAAAAAAGAAAGGGGAACAAATAAAGGGCTTAGAATGATCGGTTGCAGGGCTTATTGAAAGCTTAAATTCTGGAATGTTCCAGACTTCCAGATTACCACTGCAGTTTAGATAACGTGTCGAGATAGAGACCTCATAACTAAACAGTGTACAATATATGATCAAAGGTATAGTTCAATACTTTCTTTTGTGGCCAGGCCAAAGCAGGTGTTTCAGTCAAGCACTATCGACAAAACAAAATATGAAGAACAAACACATACACAATATTCACAAAAAATTACCTGATTTATTGTTAGAAATACAAAGTGCAGCCATTATAAAAGTAACGAAAAGAAAGACTTTCGGACGTAAAACGCTTCCCCATACTTCAGTGTAGAAAATGCAGTAAAATTCCGCTTTTCACTTTAGAGACAGTCTAAAAGTTGTCTTATTAGTAGGGTGATCTTAATATTGAATATAAAATATGGTAAATATCCTAAAATTTTCAACACTTTATTTCATTTTTTTTGCCTAAATTTTGCTATTTATGCAGTTGTTTCGTAAAATACTTAGTGAGATCGTAAACAGTGTAGACCCTGATCAGACTGCTCCTGAAGGAGGAGCAGTCTGATCTGCGTCTGCACTGTTTGCATATGCCATTTTGTCAGAACTTTGGTGTACTATTTAAGACATTTACCTTAATAAGAAAGAAAACGTTTAGAACTGACAAAAGCCAATCTTAATAGTGGAGTGGTCTTAATTTCGAGGGTACTAGTAGCGAACTTTTACAGTATTTTCTGGTCAAATGGGACCTCTGGGTTCATTTGGGTTTATTTCAAAATAGAATATCTCTCAACCTACCAAGACTGAGCAGTGTTGCCTGTTGCATTACTGTTTATGATCTGACTCAGTAAAACCAAGTCTGCTATACTCGTTTATTTGATGTGTGTTAACTTCCAAAAGATCACTCCTTTCAAACTTGATTTCAAAGAATCTTCGCACATTTAACGTTTTAACTGTCTATGTATTTTCAATGGTATTTTTTCTAACGTCTTGTCAGTCTACCTACCTGCACAGTTTATTTTAGAAACGAGATGACAACATTTCACTTGTTCAAACGTTGCAAAATGCAAAAGCTTATAGATAGAAACGAAACAATTAATTTATCAGAAACTTTATTGTGTTCCAGAAGAAATGATCCCGAACAGTCATTTTACAGTGTACATTATACAATTTATAATCGAGAGGTCAAACCGGTATGCTAATTTGGACTACGATTCACTGCACATGAACAGACAGATATGTTTCTTGCTTCGAAATAATCCATATTTTCAGAATCTATACACCCCTTTCACACCTGAGTTCTGAGGTGATATTTTCCATGTTTGTCGTATCCATTGTGGCAGATAGGCATACCTTGAAAAATCGAAGAGACAGAATGACGAACACTGTAAAACCTTAGAACCTGTTGAGATGGCTTATTATAGTTATGAACCGTTTCATCAAGATCTCATCAGGATTTTTAGTTTTTAAAAGTTTATGGCTTGGTCTACAGTCAAGACTATAAACCATCATTCTGTTTGATGCCCAGCATAAATAAAGTACAAACAGTGTTTGGGGCTAAACTTTTCAGTGAGAGGCAGAATTATAAAACAGAGTATTGCTCCATCTCACATTTCCAGGCAAGATCCAAGTATCCGACAGTGAAAGGCTGTGTGTGCATACTGGTACCGGGTGACAGTCATGGATGATTCACGTTTGAATAAGCGTGTTTTTCTTTGGAGTAAAATGAAAGCAAACCGTTCTTGCAAACATTGGTACTCTTTTGGCAAAGAGAAGCTAGAAAGTTTAGATTTAAATCAATTTACTACTGGGTCATTTGAATGCAGTAAAAGATATTTTCTGCTTCGTCATAAATAAACTAGAACAAAAACAGTAAGTTGATTGGTTAAATATGGTTCAGAGTAATACCGGATCAAGGGAACATGGAGGCAATAAACTTAGAACCTGTTGCTTATTTTAAAAAAAAGTATCATGTGGAATCATATCGTCAGATGTTTTTTGCCATTTAAACACAATACCGAAAATCAAGTTTGGATTTTAGAACTGTTTTAACCAGCATAGCATGTGAATTAAATGCTAATTTCAGAAATTTTAATGAAAATGAGCAGTTAGTTTTCTTGTTCTCCTCAACAGATATGATAAGAACCTTAGCCAAAACCTGTTACCAAATACTACATTAAAAGGTCACCCTTTTTGTTTATATAAATAGTATTTTAACATTGATAAAGGTTGATTTTATGTACCGTTATAATCCTGGAATTCTGGACAAGCAATAATTTAATAATTTTCTCATCGTAAGGTTGGAGCGAAGTGGTTTTGTAGTACTGGAATGTGTCCAGGGATTGTGGATGGAGTGGCAAAGTGTGAGGACCCTGATCAGACGTACTCTAGGAGCAGTCTAGTCTGGATCTGCACTGTTTGCTCAGATCTGTATGTCCAAGAGTATAGGATCATTATGGTACACATATTTGGTGGTTAAAGTTCTGGTATCCGTTTTTTATGGTTTTACGTGATCCATATGGGCCGACCGCATGATAGGCGTATCAACAGGCGCAGGTGGAGGGGACATGTGTTTGGACATTGGTTTCCGCCACATGTCCCCTGTCCTGGCCAGTGCCATTGTGTTTTTGATACATGTGCCGTGTGGCCGTGGACACTACATAATCAGTTTTGTGTTTGTTGATATTTTACCTAAACTAGTTATGTGTAGTATTAATTTTAAATCTGCATAGCTCTAGATGGGATTTGGTGTTTGGTGATGTTTTTTTTCGTGGCGGGAACCAGTGCTGTTGGTGCTAAGGTGGGCCGCCTCGGTGAGGCGGTTCAGGGGAGTACCCAGGGCATGCGTTTATTCGGTGAGGGGTGAGCAGTAGTAGCACCTGATTATCACCGGATACCCACTCTTATCTGTTGATTTTGGTGTACATTTTGTCTCTTGTTACAATTATATATAGAATGACATTGTTAATTTCAATAATTGCTGTGTATATTGAACTACGAGGCTGTTAATCGTGAAGAGACTCTAATGAACTAATAATAATAAACTAATAATAATGATTGGAAAATATTGATTGGAAAATAGTTAAAGCGACGTTATCACACACACACACACACACACACACACACACACACACACACACACACACACACACACACACACACACACATGAAAAGAATGAGAAATAAATGAGAAGAAACACTATTAACATTTAGCACGCTATGGGAGACAATTATCACAAGGAGACAATTTACATGAAATGTCAAATCCTAGTTTCTGGGAAAAATATGTCAAAATGTCGTCTGCTGAATTGTTTATCCAGCAGTCTATGCCTTAAATTGAATCCTCAGCTGATTGCAACATCCAGACTCTGTCGTGATATGACTGAAACATGGTTGATGATGACATTATGACTTGCACATTATTAAACTAATTTAGAGTGTCTCTTGAGTAGAAGGATAGGCTGACAGCTGGGAAATGAAAGGATGATAGCATAATTATTTACCCTAAGTATTGGAATACTTTACCATTTCTTGTCTCAAAAATTTAAACAATTCCATTTTACTACCTGTTGATGTATCGAGAATTGCTGGATGAGTAGCAATTAATGTGGAACCTGATCAGACGCCGTTATTTGCGATCTGTGTGTACACTGTTCACTCGGTACTGTCCTTCTGTCTGAATATTTAGGATACATACGGTACTGTGGATGTGCAGTTGATAGATATTCTGAAGTAATAGCCTCCTTTATCTATTTTTGATAGCTTTCTTAAAGAAAATGTTTTTCTAGCTGCAAATGAACTTTAATATAATGTAAGAGGGACGAACAAAAAGTTACCGGTATTAAGATATCTCAAATCGTCTTTCAGGTTTTGCCTGTAAAACTAGGTAAGTGACGCCTTCATGTAGGTATATCACTTGATTCATACGGTCTGGGGCTAGTTCTGGTAAATCTCAGCTTATGAGTTCTGTGAAGAGAAAAAATATATTATCGACAAGCTGAAGTTGACGACTCCTATGAACTTTACGTGTGACAAGTTTTTGTTTTGCATAAGCATTTTATTCTATAAGTAAATAACTAAACTGATATTTTAAAGTGTTAAATACGCTTCGTTTTTCCCGTCATATTTACTTACCTGTCTTCCTGTTTTACTTCTCTGCACAAAAAGTATATGGAGTGCTGTGGTGCAGTGGTGAAGCGTCGGATTCAAGATCAAGTTAGCGGGTTCGACCCCGGAGAGCACTAATTTTATATCCTTGAGCAAGACACCTTATCCATATTGCTTAGTACTGATTCCTACCCAGAAAGGCACAATACTCATAAAAAGGGTGCCATAGTGTATATAGATGGATATCATTCTGAAAAGAAATTAACTCTGAAAGGAAACTATTTGATAACGATAGCGGGGAACAGGAAGGGATGGAGCGAATTCTTTCATTTTAAATGAGTTGCCTATGTATCAACTATATGCTGTGGCAACATAAGATGCAAAACGTAGTTATGGATCTAGAAAAAAGGTTATTTTTGTTTTAAAGCATATTATGCCAGCAGATTCATTTTTCTGTGTTTGTTTCCAAAGCCAACCTTTATAGATTTTGACTTCAATGCAGTAAAGTGCCGTGTGGCGCCAGTAAAAGTCTCCCTCTTCTTCATCATTAAGCCGTTTATATTTTTATTTTGGTCGGGCCTCAGACTGAATGATGGCTCTGTCCTCAATCATTTAACAAAATTTATTGCATAAACAGCAGTGTCGCACGTTATTAACAGTCGTGCATTAACCGGCTAAAAAGCCGTGTATTAACAAGGCAATTCACGCGCTGTTAATGCACGGCTACGCAGCGTTCAATATGCTCGTACCGGGGCCACAGAATTGCTGTCGTCATGAGATGTGTACTGCCCTGCCCTAGAACGAGCATAGTCCGTGGAAATAGCGTTCGCGCGACATCGGGGAAAAAAGGCGAAACAAAATAGTGCAAGAAATAATGCGAAATGTAGCAAATGTTTTCAGTTTTATGCAATAATAGCGATCGAACATGGATTTTCAATGTATTACATTCGCCAGGTCTATTGGGAGGTGTTGAAAACCGCGGCCTTCGGCCTCGGTTTTCATCACCTCCCACGGGACCTGGTAAATGTTAATGCATGAAAAACCATATTTGTTCCCTATAATAAGTGAAGATACCCAGGAAGCACCAATATCACGAAGCACAGCCTTCACAAAGCACCAAAAGAAGAAGAGATGAGGAACAAACTATGGCAGAACAACCGCCAAATACGGAACCACAGAAAAGAACTGCAACAGAGGGCCCGCCTTGGAACTGTCAGTAAAAAATCTGATGTAGAGTGGTGTTGGTGTGCGGACGAAACCAGTTTTATTCGTGCGAATCGCCGTCCTTAATTCTGATACAGCTCCGAATTACAAACATAGGGAAGGGTCCTCTACATCATCAGTGAAACATTACAGTGAAAAGTACTTAATCACAAACTCCTTCATGAAACAAAAAATGGTTTAATGGCTATCGGAAGCAAAGAAAAAGAAAAAAAAGAAAGAACTCGGAGAGGACAACAATGGCCGAGGCTACAGACATTGCCTTTTCAGAAGGTTGGCGCCCTACTGTTGCTGTCGCTGGTCGGTCACTCAGTGGTCTAACTTGTGGTTTCTTGTGATCTGGTTTTAGCTTGACTGTGTTTGTATTTGTGTTTTAGTGTGATGTTTGACTGATAAGGTAGACGCAGAGTCTATGTAATTATGTGCTGCATTACAATCAAAGGTTCCTCTAGTATTGCCCGTCATTGTGTGCTGTTGTGTCTTGTCGTTGTTTTATTTTCTTCTTTCATCGTTTCTTCTGTGGTGCCTCGGGAAGTCTATGCTCCAATAATGTGGCATTTTCTGGGTAATTTCATTTCTATTTGTAGTTAGAAATATTCTTCAAAACTGAGACAACTTTGGCGTTAGGTATCTTTGTGTTGAAGGTAAAAGTGATCGACGCACTTCCTCAGACATAAACATTAACTCTTTTACTGCTTCATGCGATAATAATAGGCTTTTGCAAACAGCATAGATCCAGATGAGACGGCTAAATGAGCCGTCTCATCTGGATCTACGCTGTTTGCCATTCAGTCTTTCAACTTTACATATAAAAGTCTTTCGAAACGATAGGTTGTTAAAATAAAAACGCAGACGACAAATGCCGTTTGAAATTTGGCACCGAAAGAGTTAAACGCAAATAAAGTAGGACGACAGTTTTTGCAGTAAGACACAATGGTAAGATAGGCAGAAACAATGGTAGGGTAAGTAGACACAATGGTAAGATAAGCAGACACAATGGTAAGATAAGCAGACACAATGGTAAGATAAGTAGACACAATGGTAAGATAAGTAGACACAATTGTAAGATAGGTAGACCCAATGGTAAGATAGGTAGACACAATTGTAAGATAAGTAGACACATTGGCAAGATAAGTAGACACAAAAGTAGGATAAGTAGACACAATGGTAAGATAAGTAGAAACAATGGCAAGATAAGTAGACACAATGGCAAGATAAGTAGACACAATGGTAAGATAAGCAGACACAATGGTAAGATAAGTAGACACAATGGCAAGATAAGTAGACACAATGGTAAGATAAGAAGACATAATGGTAAGATAAGTAGACACAATGGTAAGATAAGCAGACACAATGGTAAGAGAAGTAGACACAATGGTAAGATAAGGAGACACAATGGTAAAATAAGTAGGCACAATGGTAAGATACGTAGACACAATGGTAAGATAAGTAGACACAATGGTACGATAAGTAGACACAATGGCAAGATAAGGTAGACACAATAGTAAGATAAGTAGACACAATGGTAAGATAAGTAGAACAATGGTAAGATAAGTAGACACAATGGTAAGATAAGTAATATAAGAACAACTTTCAGGTACCGAAAGAAGAAGAGAAGATGATGAAGAAACAATGACAAGACAAGAAATGACACGACAGTAATATAATAGTGGCACCCTATATTACTCACGACCAAACAGCATCCCAGCAGGTATACAAAGTTGAAACAACGTCGATTGAACGTCGATTCGAGACGTTGAATCAACGTGGAATTAACGTTGGTTCAACGTTGCATGCCCGCTGGGATAACTCCATTAGTAGATAAGAACTGCAACAGAGGAACCGCTCTAGAACGGATGGTAGAAAATTTATTGAGGGACTAATCTAGTATTTCTCGATCGAAAACATATATGTGAAGATACTCAGGAAATCCCACAATCACGAAGCACAGCCTTCCCGAGGCACCTAAGAAGGAGAGATGAGGAATAAACAATGACAAGACAAATGCCACATATGAAGCCACTGACGTACACATAAAAAAGAACTTCATTAGAGGATCCGCCTTGGAATGATTAGTAGAAAAATACTGGGGTGGGGTTCAGGGGGAGGGGGATAGGGTGGGGTTGGTGGGGTTAAGCATATTTGTCGATGCAGTTCCTAATTACAAATATATGTTGATGATCCGAATGGGGACCTCTACCTCACATCACCGTAAAATACATATAATCAAAAACACTATGATGAAACAAAGCAGAGGGTTCAATGGTGATCTAAAGCCAGATCAAAAGCCACAAACATAAGCACGATGGACCCGATCACAGGCACAAGCCCTTAATTGTGAAGCGGCTCTAAACTGCATAAAGCGGCTTCACAATTAAGGGCTTGTCCAAATCAACTCTGCGTTCGGCGTATACAGGGTTCCTCTACCTCGTCTTTGAAACATCACAGTAAAACACATAATCACAACAATATGATGCAACAAGTAGAATAAAATCTATTGAGGTCGCCCTTGGAAACAAAGATCATACAAACAGTCGTAGGCACACTTTGATTGAGATTCTTCATAGGCAAAAAATGTAGTTTGCAGGTTGCTTACGTCGCCTAGCACAGGCTCAAGCGGGACTCGATTGTCCAAGATACCAGAATGGACTTAATGATCCCAAGGAAATTAAAAAATAAAGTCTGCATTATGAAGGCGCAATAACAATGCGAAAACATGCCTATTCAAATATACTGAAAATTTTACCACCCAAAAATGAAAATTTCCAAATAGAAATTCCTGATATTTTTTCATAATTGTACTCAAAACATAAATTGTGGGTACTCACTAGAACCGCCTTTCACTATATCAAAGTGGGTTTTAAGGGGGTCAAAATTATATAGGCACGTTTTCGTGATGACGATCTGAAGCTAGAGTAAACATCGAGTGTGACCACAATGGGTCTGAGCAATGACATCAATAGTCAATTGCTTAGTTTCTAAAACAGACAAAGGAAGGAGACATTATTTAGTCTGAGGCCAGATGCCGTCGTGCAATCAAAGAGGGAAGCAAAGATATCAAACATAATTGGGTTAACAGCCATGCACGCAGTTTGCCACATTACAATCATGTTGTAACCTACCGTTATGTAACGGGTGACAATGTTTTTAATGAATCTAAAAATCAGCATTATCAAAGCGTCTGAAATTATAGCCTGCAATTCTTGTTATTTTGAAGATATGTACAGTCGAATCACAATAACGCGAACCCGGATGGCTTGTTTACCATGGCTGATTCGACCTTAGTTTTGAGTCCCTACGAAATTCTTCCAACAGCTCAAGAAAACAAATATTTATTATAATATGGGATATTTTAGGAAATTTTCATATATTATCACGAAAATGAATGTTGTCTATAGTCATTAGAATCGCTTCATCGAGGGGATTATAATGAGGACACTCAACATACCATTTGTTTACAGAAAATCGAAAAGACATCCATATATTATTCTGCTGCTTGCGTCCTAACCTGGCGCTGTGATTATCCCCCAGTGGCTCAAACTACCCATATCTAGAACAAATTTCCATGGTCGCAAAGATGAGTTTCGACTGCAAATAATTGGAAAACTGCTTTTATGCCCCTCAGATTCTTTGTGATTGTTGGTAAAACAATCTTTAGTGGTAAATGACTATTATGTCTTGGATGGAATCACTTTAGTGTAGGAGTCAAGATATTTCAGTCAGTTTGAGTATGATTCTCAATACTCAGTTGGTGTCTGTTCTGCAGTAAAATGTCAATAAAAGCATAAACCGGTAGTCAGTGATAAGAATTTAATACATGCGAAGTTAATAACTTTAAGAAAAATGGATTTGTTTACAGGAATCGTACCAATGTTTCTTTTAATCACAAGGTAGATGTATGTTTTTAAATATTTGTGTAGATTTGAACTTCAAATGCTCTAACATCTCTGGGACCATGGAATTTCTTTTCTAGACATAGGTAGTTCGAGCCACTGAGGGTTTATCATAACGTGGGGTCAAGAGGCAATTCGAGATAATTTAGGGATGTCTTTTCGATCTTCTATAAAATAATGGTAAATTGAGAGTATTCATTAGAATCGCCTCAATAAGGCGATTCTAATGAGTAAACATACAATTTCGAGATAAAATAAGAAAATTTCCCTACAATAATCCTAGATATTGATTTTCTTAAGCGATCGAAATTTCCTAGGGACTAAAAACGAGTTCGAATCAGCCATGGTAAACGAGCCATCGGTGTTCGAGCCATTGAGGTTTTACTGTAGTACTGAGAGGATACTCTATTAATTTTATGAGTTTGCTTGGATTAGGTTAGATTAAACATATTTTATTTCATTAACACAATGTGACTGGGCACACGTTATACAACCTTAGATAACCCTCTCCCTAATTACAACCAAATAGTACAAATGATACAGTAGTGAAAATGTATCTTTCCATAAACAAATACAAGATATGATACGTTAATTTCGTATACTTTGTCATGATCGATAGCGACACCGTTTCAAACTACAATCCGGAAATATAGTCAATCATTATATGAACTAATGCAGAATATACACACTAATTTTTATCCAAATCTATAGCTATATTTGAAGAATGCTAGAATAGCAGTCAGTTATAATGCACTTGCTCCTTTCGTTGCTATATGTTGTACTACCATTCGGTAACACATCTAATATTATAATTGGAATGAAACGTAAAGCTCTAATGAAGTTCTGGCGTTGTATTTAAAAAAAATCTACATTCGAAAAAATAGTGTTGCGCATTTTCAACGTACTTTTTATCAACAAAACGTGAAACAAAGCATCAGACCACGTTTACTGTAATAACAATCACAACAGCAGCAAGCGATATTCTAAATTGTATATATATATACAGACATCATATATACAAGTAATTCAAAATGTCTTCTTGATAATCTGTTGTAAATGCAGTGAAACCGCGGTAGAAGTTTACTGAAAATATAGTGTTATTTAGCAAACTCGGACTTACTGATTTTTCGTTATATATATATATATATATATATATATATATATATATATATATATATATATATATATATATATATATATATATATATATATATGTTTTTCCGAGAAAATAAGGCTTGACATTTTATACGAATTGCCTGCTTTTTAGATGATTCATAAGAATAGTCAAGCATAATTACAATTAATAGAATGTCGTCTGCTACAATTTGGAATGCCGTTTAAAGGGTTGCACGTCATTTATGTGCGTCGTTTTTGTTTTTCCTTTTTTTTGTTGTAATTTTAGGTCATAGCGACATTATGTCATGCTTGTTTCGTCATGGCTTGTTCCTTATTATAGTATGTGCTACGGAACTCTGTTGAAATGTCTCACCAAAAATTCTTATTACACGTAAATTTTAAACATTTAACACAATAACATTACATAACAGACTGAGGCTGTTCGACGGTGTCACGTAATCGATGGTTTTGTAGAGTTTAATAAACTTAGAGAACAACATTTTCGGCCATTAGCGACATTAATTGAGTCTTTAGAACAGATCAAGGTCTACACTATTTGCCATTACTTTTGCGATTAACCCATTTATGTCGAATGGAATCTTCTACCTCAATTCTTTTGAGAGGTTCATTTCTAACAGAAGGCGTGGCCGGTTAGTTTTTGGAATTAGAATTTGTTACAGAAATTCCTCTATATAATGCAAAAAGTGTAGATTACAGATCAGACGCCGCATTTGTGGCGTCTGATCTGGGTCTAAACTGTTTGCCGATGTTCGTAAAAAAAGGACGCTACTGTGCTTTCGACATCCCATAGAAAGAAATTTTTTTTTTAGCTTGCCGTTTGATTATAAATGAAAACATTGATTTCTGTTTGTCAATATCTTATCAGAAACCATTTGTCGTTTCTTTTTTTTTGTGTTCTTTCCTCCAAATATTTACCGCAAAATTAATTTTATGAACAGGGTCTACATTCTTTGCATTAACTCTTTCACTGCCATATGCGATAAAATAGGCTTTTGCAAACAGCATAGATCCAGATGAGACGGTTCATAATGAACCGTCTCATCTGGATCTACGCTGTTTGACACACAGTGTTTCAATTTTACATATAAACTTCTTTCCAAGCAAAAAAAAAAAAAAAAAAAAAGCAGACGCCAAATGTCGTCTGAAATTTGGCACCGAAAGAGTTAAGTAAAGGAATTTCTGTAATAACTAATAATCATAAAAACAAACCAGATACCCCTTAAATTGGAAATGGACAGGTCCAAAGAGTTACGGTAGAAGAGTTCATTCGGCATGAATGGATTAAACTGTACGAGGAAAAGCTCAAATCTGATTCTTGTCGTTGAGTATATGATTTTCGCATCTATTACAGTGTATGTCTGTTTACATTAAAGCATAATTCTTAAATGAAAAATGCACAATCCAGTGACCGGTTTAGTATCACCTATGTCATTTCAATTTCAGTTGTTTCATCTATGCCAGTATGGACTTTGAACCAATCTTGATAGATAACATCCCCCAAGTTCCAGATGATAACTTGGAAGAATACCGCAAAAGTTCTGATCAACAGACAACTTTCAGGCAGGATAATGGTTACCATTCCAAACTTTTCCAAAGGTCATTTAAAGGGAGAGAGGCTGAATCACCAACATTAATTGGCAGTGCTCAATTATCGTACAGGAGACATCACTTCAGAAATAAAAGAAACGGATCTAGTATGTATAACAAACCTAAAAGTGCGCTAACCAATAGGAATCAAGGAATCTGGACACGATACGGATTTTGGTATGCTGGGTATATGAGCCGACGCCCATTTGATGTTTTGGCGAGTAATATAATCGGAAAATAAACCTGTTATAACAAGTGACTATGGATATCCATTTAACATCACGAAAACATGCCTATATAATATTGACCCCATTAAACCCCACTTTTATATAGAAAAACTGGGGTTTACAGGGGTATACATTATGTTTTTCTTATTTCTGTCCAGAAACTTAGATTGTTGGTACTCGTTAGAACCGCCTCGCCGAGGCGGTTCTAACGAGTACCCACAATCTATGTTTTGACCAGAAGTATGAGAAATATCCGAATTTTTATCTGAAAATTTTCAATTTTTTTGGTGGTTAAAATGTTCAGTATATTTGAATAGGCGTGTTTTCGTAATGAGGACATTGATGCACTTTTAATGATAGCAATTCTTTCGAAATTATTTGCATCCCATCTGAAAAGGGGCTTACTCTTAAAGGAAGGAATTCGCTCCCATTGAGAGCAAACGCATTCCGTTTAGAGTAGATCCCTTTTAAGAAGTACCTTGCATTGCAGGACTGCGAACAAGAAGTCGCAAATATTGTCTCCCTAGTGAAATATGGCAGAAAATCTACCAGGTGTATCCAGTTCTCTTTTTCTAAACAGGATTGAGGCTTTACTTTTATAGAAGAACCAGATCAGATATGTATAACAAACGTAACAGTATGCTAACCAGTAAGAATGAAGGAATCTGGACACGATTAGGGTTTTGGAATATTGTGTACAACAGTCAACCTCCATTTGGTATTTTGGCCAGAAGTATAATCGGAAAATAAACAATAATAAAAATGACTATGAATAAGCAATTTAGCTGTTTAAAGCCGGCTATAATAAACAATAATAAAAATGACTATGAATAATGTTAATACTGTTAATAGCCGGCTAGGTGCGTCTAGTAACTGATTGTAGAGGACGAGATGAGCCGCAACGGGCGAAAACGTACTTTCTGACATGTGCGCCCGACGAAGACTCAAATCAGCCTGCGCGTCCGCGCAGTCTAATCAGAGTCTTCATTGTCCGCAAGAAGAAACGACGCACCCTTGGCGATTGTGGGTGCTCGAAAAAAGCCAAAGGAAAAAGAAGTAATGGAAAAAAGTCACAGAAAAAAAAAGTCATAGGAAAAAAACAATCACGGAAATAAAGTCACAGGAACAAAGTCGCGCAATAAAAGTCACAGACCAAAATAAGTGTCTACCACATATGTGTAATTTATAACCAATGAGGCACATTGTTATGTATTGCTACACCTCCAGTTGTACTTCGCCAGTTAGCAACTGAACCTGGTAGGAACTCAAAACGCGTTTACCTTTACCTTAATAGTGATACTGATTACGTCATCCATTTGGATAAAATGTGATGTGTTCCTGCTTAAAATGCGTGTTCAGATTTACATAACAGATTATCTATTATTACATCTACAGTTGTCCTCGTAGCTAGTTTGGAACACAAATGCAGACCCGCAAAGTCTCACTATGTTTTAGTGAGACTCACTTACTTTTGGCTCCAAAATCCCCGTCTTACAAATAGTTTTCAGAAATTTGCCTGTATATTTCATGGTAAAATAGAGATTTCACTGGTTCTTTTTTTAGTTTTTTTTTTCAGAATCTTATATTTGTTTTTTTTTTTTTTTATTTTAACATGTCTGTAATTGGTAGGAACTTAGAACCATGACAGCCGACGAAACCAGTAAATCACGTGACTTTGAAAATATATGTGCTTCTTATTCAGAAAGTGTTTAGTTGCTTAAATAGAAAGGACGGTGATGATCAGGAATCGAGAAATAACCTAACACCTAATTAAGTGCTGAAATTTTAACATACATATACATACTTCTAACAAGGAAGTTACACTTGTATTTACGGTAAAGTTTAGAAAAACTGTCATTGATGGTGTTCTTTTATATGATAATGAGCTTTATTTTCAAACAACAATGTGAAAACTTATAATTTTGTCATTCTTCGCAAAAGTATTCATTATCAAATCATTACCTCACATAATAGTTATGAAATAGCAGGAGCAAAGTACATTCAAAACATTTTGTGATTTTTTTTCCGTGACTCTTTTTCCTACCCAAAGCTGTGACTATTTTTCTGTGACTTTCTTTCCTGTGACCTTTTTCCCCCTAGATTCCGACGTATTAACAATAGTCATTCATAGTCTCGTTTAATTAGTGTCGCAGAAACTATTCTTATAACTCTTGAACATATCGTTTCGTAGAGAAACAAGAAAACACGTTTATTGCTTTTTAAGCGTGTCCTGGTTATATGCGTCTTTCCAGAGACAGCAATCGTTAAGGAGAATGTATACAAAGTTTCAAAGTTTCAAAGATTATTTCAAATTATGAATGCTCCAAAGGAATAGGAATTTTGTATTGTTCCTTTCTGAAGAAAATCAAGCCTATATTATTGAAGCATTCAATTCAGTCTGGATATTTGGTGACTTCAGTATGCAGCCTCGCAAACTACAGTGTTGCAAAACCGAGTCTCTGCTTTTCATGACTTTGTGTGTTTGACTTTTATTTTTTTTTACTTTTTGACTCTACTGTAGCTGGTGTTGTGCCGTGTGGCGGCCGTAAAAAGTCGCCCCGTACATCATCATAGCGCAGGTTATATTTTATTTCTTTTGGGCTCATTGAGCCCATCCTGGTTATTTTGAAAATCGAATACCGCTTAAGTCGGCGCTAGGGGCGTATGCGGCCTCGCAAACTACAGTGTTGCATATGTAGAGACTCAATCAAACCGAGTCTCCGATTTTCGTGATTTTTGTGTGTTCTTTGTTTCCAAAGGCAATCTGTTTTTACTAATCATTGATAATGAATATTTTGGAAAAAAAAAAAAAAAAAAAAAAATGGTTGATACAATTTATAGAAAAAAACTTCAAACTACTTCCTCTGGAAACTAAAACGTTTCTGAATTTATATGTATCAATATCTAATGACATAATCTCTACTAAGAGTTTTATGTCTTTGATTTTGATACCGTAAAATTTCTAATTTGGACGACGATGTCATTCGTGCTATATGTATGCTGTATATATTTCGAAATTGATTTGTTTTGCTAGAACATTTCGTCAACTCACTTAATTAATTGAAAACAGGCTAAACTTCTTAAGCAAGGGTACCGATATCATAAGATACGTAAAAAAGGTAAGAGAAAAGTCCAAGGAGTGCCACAATCACAAACCGCAGCCCTTCCCAGACACCAAGAGGAAGAGGAAACAGACAAAACCAAACGAACGCAAATCGAACAAACGTACGAAAAGCACTAAGGTTAGCTCTCTCCTTCCCAAATCGAAATAATCGCAATGCTAAAAGGACTGAAAATCACAAGAACACAATAACACAAGATAAGACACAAAACAAACCGCCTCGCAGAACAAACCACAAAACAACAAAGAGCAAGACTAACTGTTAACCATTTTCTAAGTTCTATCGCCATCATCTTGGATTAATGTCCAAATATAACGTCAGTCAAAAAAAATTCTACAAACAGGTCTATTGGAACCTGAATTTTATGGCGACTTTGTCAATACATTCGGAAAGATCTTTGGCAAAACTGATTTTCGGAACACTTAAAAAAGATTGTCACTGGTTACAAAAAGAAAGTTACAATATGGATATTCTATGGCAAACTGCATGCACGGTTGCTTATCCAATTGTAGTTAATAACTTTGTTTCCCTCTTTAATTGCAAGATGGTTAGTCGGTCCACAGACTAAATGACGGCTCGGCCCAGAATTTGTTTCAAAAGGTTAGAGCTTGACGGTATTGTTTTCAGAAGTTAAGAATTGAATATGCTATTATTGTTGTTAAATAAAATTTATAAAGTTCATACTTGGAAACAAAGAACGCATAAAAGAACGAACGTTACTAATTGGCCACCTGCTTAATATGTTTGACGAAACATGATGTCGCGTCAATTGGTGTTTGATGCTTATGTAATACCATTGTTGAGTTCATATATTTAAGGTATTGGACATTCGATGCTTTGACGGAATTAAAACTAGTACGTACTGTATGAGGTTACCCAAGAAGAGCCATACATTAAGAAAACACGCCTATTCAAATATATTGAAAATTTCACCACAAAAATGAGAATTTTTAGATAAAAAAATTCTAATTCCTCAGTAATTTCTTCATATGCACATAGCGAAGACTCAGAGTAGCCTGCAAATCCGCGCAGGTAGACATGAGCTTGCATTGTCCGCTCCGCTTGAAGATGTTTTGATCATTTGTTACCTGTAGAGTGCCTTGCGAGAACTAATCAGACTTTACTGATGCGCTGGCTGATCTCAGTCTTTGCTTTGAGCATATGCAGTATTGTAGGAAATGCTGTGGCCCGGCTCAGTTGTAAGTTAGCGTTCGATTCGCATAAATATCCGACCTGAACTCTGAGTCATCACATATAAACCATAAATAAGTTATTTAAACAGTAACAAAGTTTTAAGAAGAATTTATATACTGAAAGAAAGAATTTCTGAAGAGACTTGGGCTGCAGGAAAGCAAACCGGATGTAGTACAAATTGTGTTCCTTGTAAGAATGGCGAAAACTCTACTAAGTGTAGCCCGTTTCCCGTCAGTTACCTGTCTAGACGACGTCGTGTTAATTTGTGCTAATTAGGTACCCATATATTTGTAAGAAGCACCTCTCCTGTCGGTTTTAAACGTAAAACATCAGGTACAAACTTAACCTACTAATTAAAGTTTGAAGCTAAGCATCACAGTTTTCCCCGTGTGACGTAATAATCAGTAAACTTTGCCTGTTTATACCGTTCGAGTCTACTCCCTGTGATCCCCCAAAACATGCATGAAAACGTAGACGCGAGAACTCATGAAAATGTCTATGTCCCGAAGAAATATTTGTGTTATGAATAAACAACAACAACAACAACAACAAAACAAAATCTGCAATATACGTACGCGGTAAGATAGCTGATACACCTTCAATATATACCCACGAATTTTAGCATAGCTTCCTTTAAATCATTTAAACCGTTAACATTTTTCCTGACTATTACTACGGCAACAATTAAATTAGTTATTTGGCTAATTCCGGGTAAGGTTATGCTTCATAACGATTTCCAAACAACTGGCTGAACAAAACTTGATTTTTTTGGCTGATACAGAGTACTATCCTTTCTTGAAATACCACACTAAAGAATTTGTCATTCGCCTTTGGTTATCTACACCATTGATTTGGCTAGTTCCGAATAGTTTTGCTAGTTCCGGATAATGACTGAGCAATTTGTAAAAAAATCCCTCGGATAATGCAACAGTCTCTATATATTACTTTAATAACTTGTATTATGTGTTACAGTGAAAAATAATTCAATATAAAGACATTCGTCTCTAAGGAACAGCTTCACACTGACCTTAAAACCGGCCCTTCTGTCAAAATCGCATAATGTAATAAAGATTTAGCTCTATTTTCTGGATTTTATAATATTTCCAGCGTGAAAATATTTTAGTGAGATTTAAGAAGTTGCAAGGAGTATGCGCATAAGATCCTATTTTATCCCCTTCTTAAGCCCAAAAATAAAATAAGCTTGCATTGAAATTATGGGTTTTCATTGTTAATTAATATAATTGTAGCTGGTAATAGTGCCGTGTGATACCCCTAAAAAGTGTCCCCGTATTTCGCCAAAATGCTGACAATATAAGCGACGACACGAGAAAACCTGTCTTCGAGGTTTTTACCCAAGTAAGACTCAGACCGGCCTACTCAACCATAGACTGGCAAACTCAGCCACAGGGCCGGATTAGCTGGTCAGGTAGTATACTGTCTAGACAGCGAACAACAACGGCGCTGATCAGACTGCGCAGATCCACACACTATGTGTCTTTGTTGCTCGCATATGGCATAATGCAGGTTATCTCTTGACGAGGCTCATATTTTCGCTTCAGTCGTCTGTCACGTGTGTCAGATTATTTTACGTACACTGCATTGATATCTACATACCTTTAAACACAAAGAGTGTAAACAACTTACCCGGTACTGACTAAATAATACAAATTAGCTATCGATTAATGGTTGAAAACAAACACTTTGTTTAAAATCCATGCAGTGAGCATTTAAGCAGATGTTGAAAAGCATGTTCCACACAATAGTTGAACAAAAAAGTTTTAATCAACTGTCTACTTAAAGGATATCTAGGCGAATGTTATTTACACATCTACAAAATTTATATTAAGCGTAGGGTTGATTGGGAAATCGGATCGTATCGATTAATAAGGTGATAATTTCCCATATTCATTTTCTGATATATGAAGAAAAACATTTTCCTTTTTTAAATTTAACCGCTGTCGTGTATTGGATGACGATTGCTATACTTATTCGGAACTAGCTAAAACTCGGAACTAGCCAAATTACTGTATTTGACATAAGCTTTATATATCATATTATATACATGAACGCAGTATATTAATACTTTATAAAGTTTATAAGATTACCACGTGTTTCGAATGCGTCACTAATGTGTTTTCATCATCTATTATCAACCCTTGTGTAGTGTAGCAAACTTCATCACGAAAACACGCCTTTATAATTTTGATCCCCTTAAAACCCCCTTTTATATAGTAAAACTGGGGTTTACAGGGGTATACATTATTTTTCTTATTTTGCTAAAGAACATAGATTGTGGGTACTCGTTAGGACCGCCCCGCTCAGGTGGTTGTAATGAGTACGCACAATCTATGTTTTAAGCAGAAATCTGAAAAATATCAGAATTTTTATCTGAAAATTTTCCTTTTTTGGTTGTAAATTTTCAATATATTTGAATAAGCGTGTTTTCATAATGGAAATGCAATCGGTCATGTATTTTAGCTGCTTTCCAGTAGCTTACATTGGTTACTCTTAAGAGACTAGATAAACTGGGCAGATTGTCTGAAATTTTGTACAAGGTAGATGAACTTCGTGACTGTCTTTTTTCTGCACGCCAAACCCCTCCTGAAGAAAGGTTTACTCTAAATGGAAATGGGTCTATTCTAACAGGAAAGAATTTGCTCCCACGTAGCAAATTCTTATTTTTTAGAATAAACCTAGTTTCGGAAAGGAGGCAAAACAAATTTGACAGGGTATCTCCCCTGAAAGTGTATCTATTCCCCTTAATTATTTATACTACCAAACTCTTTAGCTACTCCTTCGCTTTAAATATCAAAAAAAGTGTCTAGTTCTTTACCAGGCAAGGTGTCTTAAAAGACAATTATCCTAAATTGTGCATACTATATAGGTTTCATTTACTCTGGCATACAGTAGAAATAGCCATGAGTACTCGTCTTTGTTTATTATAATGATTAATTTGATTTTTATGTTTTCGCTTTGATGCATTGACTGAGTTGGGAGCCTTTATGCGAACCGATTTTTATATGTATTTCTGTATAAAGAGTAGCATCGGGATCCAGTTGGCTAGCTTTAAAAGTGCTTTAACCCCCGCCCCCCCCCCCCCCTCCATGTGGTTTACTCTACTGACCGTTCTAAGGCGGTGATCCCGGTGTTAGTCTTACTCTTTGTTGCTTTGTGGTTTATTCTACGAGGCGATTTGTTTTATGTCTTACCATGTGTCATTTTGTTCTTGTGTTTTTCAGTCCTTTTAGCATTGCGATTACCTCGCTTGGGAAGGAGAGAGCTAATCTTAGTGCTTTTCATACGTTTGTTCGATTTGTGCTCGTTTGGATTTGCCGGTTTCCTCTTCCTCTTGGTGTCTGGGAAGGGCTGCGCTTTGTGAATGTGGCACTCTCTGGACTTTTCTCTTACCTTTTTCTTCATGATGTTCTTACAAATGTTGTATTTGACCTTGACGTTGCCTTTCTCTGCATGATTAGATATATTCTAAATATTCAACAAGCCTTGACGTGCCATGAGAATAAAAGAATATACCATCTCATTGCAAAATAAACGAAAATAAAAGCACACTAGTTTAATTTGTTGCATATACATTACTAAGCCATAGGGAACATACGAACGGGAAAAATCATATGCACTATTGTTTCCGTTAACCGGTGGCATATTTTGCACTCCCAAAACTGGACACACACACACACACACACACACACACACACACACACACACACACACACACAGAGGAGGAATGGCTAATCTGATTCTTCCTTTGGCGCACATTAGAAAGTACGTTTCCTCAAATTGTTGCTCATATACATTGTACGTATGCAGACATATTAAGCCGTTTTAATGAAGTCGTCATGAATTTCATTCGGGGACATCTTATAGAAGCATTTATGACTGGTCTCACTTCTACTTTGTCCATTTTCTCAGTTTAACACATTCTTCCCCTGTTTTTAAGAGAACCTACTGAAATCAATAGCTCTGAAATTTTATTCTTTCTAATAAAGATGTTGAATAAGATAAAATTATCAGCTGGTTGAGGTTTCATTACAATTTATTCATTCTAAATTTATCGGGTCGAGAAAGTCTTGATCGTATATTAAAAATGCTGGCTGATCTGGATCAATGATGTTCCTACATGCCCCAATGGCAAATTTTCTCATGGCGCGGCTCATATTTAGTGTATCTGGAATTATTTATAACTGCATATCATAGAAAGCCCTTCAGCCATGAGGGTAGAACAGTCTTCATCCGCACAGTTCTTTGATTGTTTATTGATATACTCTTGTATTTATTGATTCTATAAGATGACAATGAAAGCCCTGATAAGAATCAGTTGCCCGCGAACGGCATTGAGATTCTACTCTGAGCTGCATCAATATACACTGTGTAGGCAGCTACGTAATTCGTTATAAAACTTTTGTTTTCATGCTCAACTCAGCTGAGCATGAAATTTGTCCTGCTAATAGCTCTTAAATTACTAACAATTGCAATTATTTTTTCAACATAGCTCAGCATCAAAATTTCTCTGCTAATAAAAATGAAATTGCCAGCTGAGTTGAGCATGAAAAAGTTTTCTAACCTCTGGGCCTGAACATATGAGCTGCCATTCAAATTATCATATTAACACTATTTATTTGAACAGACACGCCTTGGTAACTAGTGTCAATCCAGATTAGATACATCATAACACGGCTTCTGATCAGGCTTTATACTGGTTGCAATCCATCCAGCAGCTTATAGATACGTGAACAGGCAGCATAATAAGCTTGTTGAAACTTTTAGAATAAGTATACCGTGTTTACCCTAAGTATTCGGACACCTAAACTCCTCACTATACTTGTTCTAAAATATGAACAAGAAAATTTACTACCCGATCTTTTTTATTTTGATAGCTTTTTCACTTTATTCATTGTACACAACTACTGTACAAGCGACAGACTCGCAAGCTTCGTTTGCCTTACACACTTTGCAATCGTGTGGCAATGCTTACAGACTCACACCATGTAAAATCGCGTGTCTGACCAGCTTGGTGAAACACACGAGGTGGAGAGTCCCTATCATGAAACCTGCACGGAGGCTGACTTTAGCCTATTTGAGCTTGTTGCTCATTACTGTTTCGACTGACATTGAGCTCAACCTATGACCAAGCTCTTTCCCATGTGGTTCTTGTGGTCTTCAGGTCCTGATGATGATGTCGCTGTACCTTGTGACAACTGCGATTATTGGTTTCATATCCAGTGCCAGGATATTACACTTGCAACTTATGAATCTTATCAGGCAAATGACATGTCTTTCATATGGGTATGCTGGAAGTGTGAAAACCAAAACTACTCCACTGCGAGCAGTCTTTCTCATGCCTCCTTTGAGACCGAAAACAGCTTCAGCGCGTTGCGTCCGGAAGCCGAAGACACTCTCAGCGACTCTGCCTCAACTGACCTTTCGCAGTCACCTGGCCCGCGGACTCAAAACAGATACCCTAAATTTCCAAAACTCAAAGTCCTTAATGTTAACTGCCAGTCAGTTAAAAATAAATGTTAACTGCCAGTCAGTTAAAAATAAGATACCCGAACTTCACACACTCTTAGACACCGAAAAGCCGGACATTCTCATTGGTACCGAGTCTTGGTTAACCCCTGACATACAGAACAGTGAGATAATTCCACCCGACTTAGGATATTCCATATTTAGAGAGGATAGAACGTCAAGTATAGGGGGTGGGGTATTTATATTAGTTATTTATATTAGTTAGAGATACCATCACGGCGTCTGAAATGCGGCAATTTAAAACCGATTGCGAAGTTCTTTGGATAGTGCTTGTTGGGCGAAAACCATTGTTCATTGTAGCCTACTACCGACCGAAAGAAAGTAAGGTGGTGCTGCAGTATGGAAAGATAGATAGATCTTAGTTTTTTAAAAATTGCTTGATGAATGGCAAACAGTGTAGACCCTGATGAGAAGCCGCGTTCTGTGGCGTCTCATCATGGTCTACATTGTTTGCTCAGGCCTATCTCTCCGAATACTTACGGTAATATGATAAATACTTACGGTAAATATGGTAATAAAGAATATTTACCTTTTGTCTTCAGTTTGTCATTGAGCCAATTAATGTGTTTCATGTCACTTTTTAGTTTATTATGTTTGTTATATTTAAGATGTTTAATTATTTTTAAATAACATTATTTTCTTGTTTACTACAAGTTTCTATAGAACTTTCTGGAAAATCATGTTTACATTAACGTACTGATTATATCCCTTTTAGAACCCTCCAGAAGGAATATTCTGGATTGAGCTATTTTTGGTATGTCATAGCACATTTAGAATATTGTTGACTAAAACAAGAAAATGTGTGATGCCTCTGGCAAATTCGTTTTCTAGAGTGTGCTTTCATAATATATAAGGGATGGACATTTTCATATGGGCATCTTTGTATATTTTTTTTAGAATTTTTGTGGATTATTTCTGAGGGATTTTGTGACAATAAAAAAGATACTGTTTACTTATATTCTTTTGTTTTGAATCTTGTCTTATTATTTTGTATGTGAATAAATTTTGTAAATAATTCAAAAGCTTGTTGCTGGTTTCACTTTCATTTCTTTCTCGTTACGCCTGGCTCGTAACATATTTAACTGTGCTGTTTCACTGACGAGAGAAAAGACCCTTTGAGGACAAACACATTTTTGTTGTCATTTTGAGGTGGATCAGAAATTAGGTTTCGAACGAATATAACTAATTAAAGCCCCCACTGTAGAGAGTATTTCGCCTGTTGACTGTTTCAACGAGGTTCCTCTGTTGCATTACTTCTATGCATGTCTGTTATTGCAATTGTGTCATTGTGTCTTGTGTCATTTTTTCGATATTTGAAACAAGGTACCAAAGAATTCTATAGGAAGTATGTTTTTGCTTCAGCTGATAAAGCTGCTAAAATGACAAGCGTCAAGTTAGTAACTTATTCCCGTTTCGCTATTCGATATTCAATAACGAATAAGTAATACGTTACTTATTCGTTATTCAAACGTTATGCCAGGTACAGATAGCATTTGTCTTATATTTCTGAACAGGAAATAACTAACCAGTTACTTATTCGTTATTCGACATTCAATCGCGAATAAGTAATACGTTACTTATTCGTTATTTAAATGTTATGCCAAGTTCAGATAAAGTTAGTCTATGTTTTTTTTTAAACAAAAAAAAAAAAAAACAAAAAAAAAAAAAAAAAAAACACAACAAAACAAAAAAAAAAAAACAAAAACAAAAAACAAACAAAAAAAACAAAAAAAAAACAAAAAACAAAAAAAACAACAAAAAAACAAACAAACAAAAAAAAACAAAAAAAAAACAAACAAACAAAAAAACAAAAAAAACAAACAAAAAAAAACAACAACAAACAAACAAAAAGTATTGCCATTTAATCGCGAATAAATAATACTTTACTTATTCACCATTAAAGTGCTTTAAACGTTCACAAGGTAACAGCGAAGACTCTGATCATTATAGAAATAGTAAAAAAATAGCTTCTGAGGATTGAAAATGATTAAATACAGAAACATTTAACAAGCAGAAATAGTGCATGTTTTGTGACGTTTTGTTTACCCCTGATTCACGACTTTTTCTACGGTAAAGGGAGAAACAGGGCATTTGTGAGAACGTTAATGTAATGTTATTTACTGGGTAATCTGCAACAGACATATGGCGGGTAATATGTACTAGACTTTTCAGAAACCTTGCTATTCATTTAGACGTAATCGATTTTAGGTAAAGTTCCCATTTAAACAGCATGTGTATAGACCAGTCGTACACATCTTTCACATTAAGTTTAGTTTAGTTTTTATTTCTACACACACCATTAACGAATAAGTAATTGTTTATTTATAATTTACAATCAGTAATTGTTTATTTATTTTTTCATTCAAAATATTGATATTTATCTGTGCTTGGCGAAACTTTTGAAAAGCGAATAAGTTAAGTATTCCTTAGTCGCGATGGGATGTCGAATAGCGAATAAGTAACTGGTTAATTATTTCTTTTTCTAAACAAGATAAATGTTATCTGTACTTGGCATAAGTTTTGAATAACGAATAAGTAACGTATTAACTATTCGTGATCAAATAACGAATAGCGAATAAGAAACTGATTAGTTATTCCCTATCTGTACTTGGCTTACTTTTGAATAACGAATAAGTAACGTATTACTTATTCGTTATTGAATATCGAATAGCGAAACTGGAATAAGTTACTGTTGTTGTTGTGTGACGACTTCAGATTTAGAAAAAATGTAGGTAAATCTAAGTTTTTGGAGCAATTCAGAAAACTTATTAACCGTTATAAAAGAATTGGCTATAGCCTTGGATATTATGCGGCAGACTTCATGCCTAGTTGTCAACCCAATCATTGTTGATGGCTATGCTTCACACTTTAATTGCACGACGGCGGTTCGGGCCTCAGAATGACGGCCTCTTCGTAAAACTTTATCCAGTGGGTTGGGGCTTGACGATGTGTCTTTGGCTTGGCCCGCCGTGGTTCAACTATTGCTTTTCATTTACTCTGGCATACAGTAGAATTAGTCATGAGTACTCGTCTTTGTTTATGATTATGATTAATTTGATTTTTATGTTTTCACTTTGATGCATGGACTGAGTTGGGAGCCTTTATGCGAACCGAATTTTTATGTATTTCTGTATAAAGAGTAGCATCGGGACCCAGGGTGGTTAGCTAGCTGTAAAAGTGCTTTAAACCCCACGGTGGTTTGCTCTACAGACCGTTCTAAGGCGGTGGTCCCGGTGTTAGTCTTACTCTTTGTTGCTTTGTGCTTTATTCTACGAGGCGATTTGTTGTATGTCTTTCCGTGTGTCATTTTGTTCTTGTGGTTTTCAGTCCTTTTAGTATTGCGATTACCTCACTTGGGTAAGAGAGAGCTAATCTTAGTGCTTTTCGTACGTTTGTTCGGTTTGTGCTTGTTTAGATTTGTTGGTTTGCTTTTCCTCTTGGGGTCTGGGAAGGGCTGCGGTTTGTGATTGTGGCACTCCCTGGACTTCACGTCATCATAAATGATGACTTCCTTGAAGAGGGGGAGTGTTACGACCGAGCACTCCTTCCTTCGATTATCTGCCTTGGCAGATTACGCATAGCTTCTAAGTATATATACAATCTCTGACAACTGCGTCAGGGAGTCGACTCTTTGGCTCAATGGTTAGAGCATTGGATTTTTGTCCGGGAGGACCGGGTTTGATTCCCAGGAAAGACGGAATATTTTTTCAGCTATGCTTCATTCCTCTGTTACGGCTATCATGTCGTAAGAATATCAATACTTTAATACAAGAACTTGGTAGTACCAAAACATATGAACGGATTTTTACTGACGAGAGATCTATTGTTAATACCCATTCTATCGATATTACAGCTAAGTTTGCAGTGGGTATTAAAGAAAACCAAGACAAACTTCCTACGTTATATTGATTACCGAAACTTCATAAAAAACCTTATAAAGCACGTTTCATTGCAAATTCTAGTTCGTGTACGACTGCTGTTTTGTCCAAACTGCTAACTTCAAGCCTTACTGCTTTCCAAAACATTGGATTAGATACCATGGTACTGTTTACGAAAGAGCCGGAATTAACCATTTTTGCTCAGTTAAAAATTCCAATGAAGTTCTTAATAAAATTAAATCTAAAAACTTTATAAAATAATCGGTTATAGCCTGGATATTATGCAGCAGACTGCATGCCTAGTTATCAACCCAATCAGTGTTGATGGCTATGCTTCACTCATTAATTGCACGACGGCTGTTCGGGCCTCAGACTCAATGACGTAAAACTTTAACCAGTTGGTTGGGGCTTGACGATTTGTCTTCGGCTTGGCCCGCCGTGGTTCAACTATAGGTTTTCATTTACTCTGTCACCCAGTAGAAATAGCAATGAATACTCGTCTTTGTTTATCATAGTGATGAATTCGATTTTTATGTTTTCGCTTTGGTGCATTGACTTAGTTGGGAGCCTTTATGCAAACCGAATTTTAATGTTTGTTTTCTGTATTAAGAGTTACATCGGGATCCAGGGTGAAGTTGGCCGGCCGTAAAAGTGCTTTAACCCCCAGGTAATTTATTCTACTGACCGTTCTAAGGCGGTGGTCCCGGTGTTAGTCTTACTCTTTGTTGCTTTGTGGTTTATTCTACGATGCGATTTGTTTTATGTCTTGCCTTGTGTTATTTTGTTCTTGTGGTTTTCAGTCATTTTAGCATTGCAATTACTTTGCTTGGAGAAGAGAGAGCTAGTCTAGTGCTTTTCGTACGTTTATTCAATTTCCGCTTGTTTGGTTTTGTCCGTTTCCTCTTCCTCTTTGTGTCTGGAAAGGGCTGGTCTTTTGTCTACCCCCCCCTTTTTTAAGGATTCTAAATTGACTACATATGATTTTTCTACACTGTATACTACGTTACCGCATCATCTTATAAAGGAGAAACGTATTGATTTAACCGAACGATAATTCGGGAGAGTACCCAATATTTGGCTAGCAACTGAGAATGTGCTTTTTCACTTCTGTTGTATACAAGAATTAAAATTTATGGTCTTGTAAAAAAGTCTGTGATGCTCGTGTTTATCATTTGGATTACACTTTTATTAGATTTGAAACTACACTTTATAGGCAAACTATTGGTATTCCGATGGGAACTTATTGTGATCCTCATGTTGCAGATTTGTTTCATTTTTGTTATGAAAGAGATGTGATGAAGTCTCTCTACAGGAAAATTAGGCTGACATTATTGAGGCTTTCAATTCCACTTCAAGATACCTTG
The DNA here is from genome assembly GCA_964016985.1 of Anodontia alba. NCBI lineage: Eukaryota > Metazoa > Mollusca > Bivalvia > Lucinida > Lucinidae > Anodontia > Anodontia alba. The sequence goes on from OZ024830.1 coordinate 21,556,299, forward strand.
ATGATTTATTAAATATTGACAATATTTACTTTGACCAATTGGTGGACCGCATAGCCTACTGAATTAAATAAAACCACTTCTTCCGATACCGAGGAACCTTTATTGGATTTGAATCTATGTATATCTAATGGTACAGTTTCCACCAAAATTTATAATAAACGGGACGATTTTGATTTTGATATAGTCACTTTCATTTTTCTGGATGGCGATGTCCCCGGCGTACCTCATATTGGGTATACATATCTCAAATTATTAGATTCGCCAGAGCTTTTTAAATCTTAGTGACTTTAACTGTCGTAATAAAGCCCATACTGCCAAACTTCTTAGGCAGGGCTATCGTTATTTCAAACTTCGTTGTACGGTAACTTAATGTACATATTTAGAAGTATTGTTGGAAAATCTAACTTTTCGGAGCAATTCAGAAAACTAATTAACCGTTATAAAAGAATTGGCTATAGCCTGGATCTATGCTGCAGACTGCATGTCTTGTTATCAACCCAGTCATTCTTGATGGCTATGCTTCACTCTTTACTTGCATGACGGCGGTTTGGGCCTCAGACTCAATGACGACCTCTTCGTAAAACTTTATCCAGTGGGTGTAGGCTCGACGATATGTCTTTGGATCGGCCCGCCGTGGTTCAACTACTGGTTTTCATTTACTCTGGCAGACAGTAGAATTAGCCATGAGTACTCGTCTTTGTTTATCATAGTGATTATTTTTAGAATAAACCACAGAGCAACAAAGAGTAAGGCTAACACCGGGACCATCGCCTTAGAACGGTCAGTAGAATAAACCACCGGGAGGTTTAAAGCACTTTCCAGTGGGCCAACTTCATCCTGGGTCCCGATGTTACTCTTCTTCTGCTATCTAATTGGATTGGCTTTCCGGTTTTAGCTAGTCTCTTGACACTTCAGCTATTTTCAGTTTGTGAGCGTGTTCTTTGCGCTCAAGGGTCATTCTCTTTAGAATCTAATTTATTGTGCATTTGGTTGCAGTCTTGTTGGATGTAAGATACTGTTTCATAACTAAAAGCTAGGGCTAATCATGAGCGTATAGAATTATGTTTAGGCCCCACGCCCTAATTAACACATAAACACACACAATGCCCAACTAACATTCGGCTTAAATCTATATCGGATCATTATTGGCCCGACAGTAAACCTGTCGGGCCAATAATGGTCCGATATTGATTTAAGCAAAATGTTGACTGGGCATGTTTTCTGTTGACTGTTACAAGCGATGGTACTATTGCCGATCCTCTTCATTTGTTGTTTTATTTTCGTAGGAGTATTGTTGTTTTTCTTCTTTTTATTTCATGTCATATAGCCCTTATCTGTTGCCATAGAAACGCTATGTGCCTTGCTTGCTACATCCGCAAAGTCATCAGAATCTATGTTGTTCGCTTACGTAATTGGTAGGCGAAGGTGAAACTTAGCCCAAGAACTAGACATGTGGCCTCGCTTAGGGACTGGGCATGCGCACTGAAAGATTTACTCGATGGAAAGTCCGAAGAGCCCTTGCGGCGCGGCATATTTCTATTACAAACGTTATCTTTTTTCCTTCTGAGCGAATAAATGATTGATTTACTTACTCCAGTGAATTGGATGCGTTTTACATGCAAACATATGGGAGATTCCCTGTTGAGAAATTTTCATTATGTGTCCCTTGATAGGACTAATTTCTGTTTCAAATCAATTTTTGCAAATAAGACAAACTATTTGTTGTACTTTAAGGTTGAAAATAAGATTTATTTTTATAAGAACTTCACCTTTTCCAACTATGTCAACACGATTTATGTTTTCTTTTATAAATTTGTTTTGATTAACGTATAATCCCAGTTGATACATGTAATGGTATGACTCAAATGCTGTCAAAAATCAAAGGACTTGAACTCTGACTGTGGAGAAAAGCCTTGCTATAAAGGACAATCGGTTACGTAAAGGTTATATATTCACTTTCAGGAGTAATTTTGCATCCCTTCCGAAAAGGGGTCTACTATAAAAGGAAAGCATCCGCTCCTCTTGGGAGCAAATAATTTTCTTTTAGAGCAGGGGAGCTAATGCTTTGTCCTTTTTAAAGCAGATTCATTTTCAAAAGGAATATGGTGTGTAGGAAAGCAAACAGGAAGTCATAAAAGTTATATCACTTGTAACAAAATGGCATAAAGTTTACACAGAAGCTTCTTCAAACCTTAATGACTTTAATTACCGTAATAAAGCCCTTACTGCCAAACTTCTTAGGCAGGGCTATCGTTATTTTAAACTCCGTAAGGCGTTTTCGAAATTTTATCGCAGACATAGTGCCTTGTTAGAAAAATATAGCGTCAGTCTGAAAACACTTCTGCAACAAGGTATATCGGAACCAGAATTTTACGGTGACTTAGTGTACAGATTTTAAAAAAAATGTAGGTAAATCTTACTTTTCGGAGCAATTCAGAAAACTTATTAACCGTTATAAAAGCATTGGCTATAGCCTGGATATTATGCGGCAGACTGCATGCCTAGTTGTCAACCCAATCATTGTTGATGGCTATGCTTCACTCTTTAATGGCACGACGGCGGTTCGGGCCTCAGACTCAATGATGGCCTCTTCGTAAAACTTTAACCGGTGGGTTGGGGCTTGACGATATGTCTTTAGCTTGGCCCGCCGTGGTTCAACTATTGCTTTTCATTTACTCTGGCATACAGTAGAATTAGCCATGAGTACTCGTCTTTGTTTATTATAGTGATTAATTTGATTTTTATGTTTTCGCTTTGATGCATGGACTGAGTTGGGAGCCTTTATGCGAACCGAATTTTTATGTATTTCTGTATTAAGAGTAGCATCGGGACCCAGGGTGAAATTTGCTAGCTGTAAAAATGCTTTAACACCTCCCCCCTCCAGTGGTTTACTCTACTGACCGTTCTAAGGCGGTGGTCCCGGTGTTAGTCTACTCTTTGGTGCTTTGTGGTTTATCCTGCGAGGCGATTTGTTGTATGACTTACCTTGTGCCATTTTGTTCTTGTGTTTTTCAGTCCTTTTAGCATTGCGATTACCTCGCTTGGGGAAGAGAGAGCTAATCTTAGTGTTTTTCGTATGTTTGATCGATTTGTGCGTGTTTGGATTTGTCGGTTTCCTCTTCCTCTTGATGTCTGGGAAGGGCTGCAGTTTGTGATTGTGGCACTCCCTGGACTTTTCTCTTACCTTTTTTGATGCATCACTCATCATTGTCCTCAGCGGCTTAACCTGTTCAATTTACTGCATAACATTTGATGAACTGTATACACATGGGAGCATATCCGCCATTTTCTACAAAGGAAGCACCTTTTGTAGGTTCCTAGCTAGCATTCTTTAAAAATCTATAGCGGACCATTATCGGCCCGTCAGGGTAGCTGACGGGCCGATAACGGCTCGCTATAGATTTTTAAAGAATGCTAGCTGGGTTCCTGTTTGCTTTCCTGCACGTTAATTCCATTCTGAAAAATAAATTACTCTAAACGGAAAGAAATTGTTCCCTACGGGGGTAAATTCTTTCCTTTTCGAATAAACCCAATTTTATAAGGTAGCTAAAAAAATTTTGATAGAATAACTTCACCTGAAAATTTATCAAATCCCGTATAGAGAGCCAAATAGAATATTAACATGAGGACAGTCTCTAGTAGTTGTCGTCATGGTACCCAAGCCATAACCCAAACTCATAAGTCCGTAAACGAATGGCGAATCAGAATTAAAGACCAACAGACATGGACCCCAGAATAAAAGGTGTAGTCAGGCGTCCGCGAATAGTAAGCATTACTTGGTAAGCAAGCTTCGCCAACCATGCCCATAGGCCTGAACGACGGAAATGTAGGTAGCAGCGTATGTCCGGTATTTTGAAAATCTACTTATGGCTCGTCATTGGCAAAAACATTAGAAACAATTCTGGAAACTGCCACATTGTAGGGATTGAACAGATCACTATGTCTCCCATAGAACCTCTTAAGTGTTGCTACCAGTGTGGTTTTTTATACCCTTGGCTAAACAACCTTGAAGTGAGCAATTACCCACGCTCCATGAAGTCTTGATAATTTAAACAGGCTCTAGCATAACGGATTAACTGTTTAAACGTAAACCCCGTATGTTGGTGCAGAAGGATGCTGGTGCTGGTCAGATAGACTATACATGAAACTTTGGAAATGTTCATTTATAATTATGGCGGGACATGAGATTCGATAGTCACATTCAGAGCTGACTGTTAATGTGAAGAAAACGAATTTATATATTTCAAACATAAAAATGCACATTGGTAGAAAATTAAAATATTTACTCAGCAGAGACGAAACACGCATCCATGCTGACTGCGGCAGAAGTACCTTAGCATACACGGATGTCCATTGAACCTTTTCGTCAGTTAAAATGCGTTTTTTTTCAACATTTCGTTCGAAAAAACTTTCAGTATGACCCGTCAGATAGGGTTGTTTGACAACTCAGGGATTTCTAAGAATCTCAACAAGTTGTTTCTGTTGAGTCTTTATCTTTGCTTTATTATAGGCTTTATCTGTGAATTATCTGTGATTTATTTATTGATCCACATCAAGCCCCAAACACCAAAGGGAAAGACAGACAAATACAGTTAATCAGCCATAAAATGAACAGATAGAACTCTTTACCAAACAAAGTGGCCATTCTATTACCCAAACTTACTGATTATATCTAAACTTACATTATTGTTAAAATAAAAACATTAGAAAATGAAACACCACATAACAATTAACAAAAAGTACCACAATGAAAATACGGCCTTGGAGCGGTCAGTCATGAATTAATGGCGGAGAAGGGGGGTGCTTGCTAGCTTCATGGGATCCCAACCTCGCAGGGTGAGCGGGTGGAGGTGAGGGAGGGTAACCTTATATATGGCATAGTACGGATGTGTGTGCCGAAGGGTTCCGTTTCAGCGCTGCCAGGTATATGATTAGCCCCCTTTTTTCAACAAAAAGTATATGACTGACCCGATTTTTCTTGATTGGTACATGAAAGGCCCCATTAACCTGACATCTCGGTATATGTACATATTTCTCAAAACAAAGAATAGAATCGTCCAAGTGATATAGATAAATAAGTCCACCAAGAATAACTGGATTCATAGCTGAGTTTGTAAAAAAATGTACAAAAATAAAGTGTACATTATGTAAATGCGCGCCAGTGTACATGATGAGATAAATGGCGTTTAATTTGTGAAATACAATTGTATTGTTTTTTATTTGTAAACATGTATGTAAACAACATAGAGTGTATGAATGGGTATAAAAAAAAAAGAAAGGACAGTATATGAATAGATTAACGTTTCAGATGATCAAGTATATGAAAGGGTACGTTTTTTTTCAAAGGCCAGGTATATGGATGGGGTAGGTTTGGAAATACTGGCCCGCACACTCGTACCACAATTACCCTTAAGTTACCACCCCCTACCACCACCACCACCGAGATCACGACCCTCGCCCTCAGCTTCCATAGTGGTAAAAAACATATATTTATTTAGTCCTTGTTGAGGTCTTCTAACTCATCTATGAATCATTGCGGGTAACAAATAAATCACAGATAAAGCCTTTAGTGACGCAAATGTAAGGACTCGACAGAAACAACGCGCTGAGATGTTTGCAGATCCCTGGGTTATCAATTTCAATGAACACCACTGGAGTACTGAGTAAACGAAAACCACCAGTTTAACCCCGGTGAGCCGAGAAACAGACATAAAAAGTTCCGGCCCAGACCTGTTTCCTGTATTTTAAAGCTCTTTTATGTATCATGTGAAAAAACTGAGATTAAAGATACTAGGAGGAATTATGACGGAGTAACAGAAAGAAAAAGAAAGAAGGTGGATAGGATAGATATAGATATGTGTGGGATGAGAGCTCGATACCGGTTGATCTTTGCAGTGCATTTTATACTTTTAAGCATTTAGGGCCTGCAATTAACCTAAGTAGGACATGATAGTTTTGCCATTTTGTTTGAAACGCATCATATTTTTCTATAAAAATGGATGCTTCTTTTTGTATTTCATACAGACGCTTAAAATTCATGTTGTTTTTGCTGCACCTTGATTCAGATATATAATATTTTCATTTCCATCAAGATTAATTTGCTAACATCGTTTTCTTGATTTTTGTTTAAACCATATAGGAATGACTTTTCATTGAGAGTAATATGTAGTCTTTGTTGACTCAACCAAGTAATAGAGCCATTTAGAAATTTATCCACATATTCGCACGACCAAACAAGAGCTCAATAGTTTCGTTCACCAGTGAGCTAAAGATACACTTTCAGTCAATCGTAAGTTTGATTTTACACCAGAATATGTTTGTTTCTGAGATTAATTATAGTTGATTATGGTTTGGAACCACTGAACTGTACTGTTTTTTTTTTTTTTTTTTTTTTTTTTTTTTTTTTTTTGTTTTTGTTTTTTTCTTTATTTTAAATGGCTCTCTCTATATATGTATATTTTTCTAGTAACTATCATCAAAAATGTACTTTTTATTTCGATTTTGTCACTTGGGGGTCATTAGTTTCATTTAGTAATTTATACATGTCTTGTGTTCCCTGTTTACTGTTTAGATAAATGTGAACTGGGAACTGGATTTACTAATTTATTTCTTATGTTCTGTGTTAATGTTTCTTCAAGTCAGTGACAGACCTTACATGACCTGAATATTGTAATAAAATATATAGACATTATATAAAATCTTTAGTTCATCATATATGTATATAATTATAATTATATAATTATTACCATCTTCGTTTGTGATATCATTGATGTATTTAATCCCATTTCAATACAAGATTTACAGGGTTTCATTTCCAATTTTAATGTTCTCATTGAAGAAAATTTGATTTGTCTGAAACTGTAGTATTTATGTTTGAGTATTTTTGTTGACACTTATACATCAAACGAAAACACGTCTTTCACAACTTATTTCTAATGTTAGTCGAAACCTTTCCTGTTATGTGTAAAAAGCCCAGGTTTAAAATATTTTGAATATTAACACTACATTGTAATATTACAATTCATCTATTATTGTTTGTAATTAAATTTTCTCAACCAAGTTTTTTTTCAGGGCTGCAATAAAAGCGCTGTTGTTGATCATTTTCAGACCCCATCACAATAGTCTTGGCATAAGACTGTACTTTTTTTTTATTCTACTTGTGCTTTTCCAGATGAAGTTGTAAAATAATTCATTTATTTTCTTCAATGTTTTGTCATCGGGATTGTGAAGTGATATAGACAGACAGTGAAGACTTGAAAGAAGGAGATATTTTATGGCAGCAATCTTGCCCAAAAGAAGTAAGATTTCTGCAGTTCAATATTTTTGTTTTAATGTTGTAATTTGTTAAAAAAGTTCAAAGTCAACATTTTATCAAGATTAGTATCGAAAGTAATTCTATACTATTTAGATCTATTCACACCCCAGTTTAATTTCAGTTTTGTTTTTATTGATTCAGTGCTATATTTTTTCGAACCTATCCATGCAACATGTGTTTTAAAGAAATTAACTTTTAGACCTGAAAATATCTAAAAACATAATGTTCCCCTAGACCACCATGCATTTTATTAGCAAACTATTTGAGCCTAATAATTGGAAAACGTACCTCAGGACATGTGCGCCGAGCGAAGATTCAAATCAGCCTGCACCTTCGCGCAGTCTGATCAGAATCTTCACTGGGTGCATTTTGGATAGCCAAGGATGCAACGTTTCTTCATGCAGACAACAAAGATTCTGATCAGCCTGCACATTTGTTGAGCGCACTTGCCCGAAGATCCGTTTTCTTACGTTGCGGTTCTTTTATTCCATATACATGCGGCAAAGCAGGTAAAATGGGAACGGTAAATGCTTACTTAACAAAATGGCTGCAAAGTTCATTTTTCAGTGTTAACAGAAAAGCACAAACACAAAAACAACTCATGTTCATTGACGTCAATGGTGGCGTAAATAATATAAGGTTATAAAGATTGGGTACGTCATCTGTAACTGACTAAGCTCAAAACTGGCTAAGGTGGCTACAGCCAACACTCCCAAGGGTATACATTGTTAAACATAATTGCGCCGATTTTTGCTGCTTTAAAACGAGCTGTTTTTTATTATTATCTATTGCTTCTACCAGCATCTTCTACTGCATAAATCTCTCTCAAATCGCCTTGAATGAATACAAACAACAAATGTTTGAGTGGAGAATTAAGAAAAAATACAACATGTAGAGATGTGGCTTCAAAGTATATATTGAGTCGGGAGTAGTGTATTTGTTTCACCCTATACTACTGTCGGGGCACAGCATTTCCGACAAGAATGCATATACGCCCAGCGAAGACGGATCAGTCTGCGCATTCGCGCAGTCCGATCAGTCTTTGCATTGCATTCTGAGGATAGCCAATGATCCAAAGCGTTTTTAGGTTGGTAGCAAAGACTTTGATCAGACTATGCGAATGCTCAGGCTGATCTGAGCCTTCTCATCACGAAAACACGCCTATATAATGTTGACCCCCTTAAACCCCACTTTTATATAGTAAAACTGGGGTTTACAGGGGTATACATTATTTTACTTATTTCTGCTCAAAAACATAGATTGTGGGTACTCGTTAGAACCGCCTCGCCGAGGCGGTTCTAACGAGTACTCACAACCTATGTTTTGAGCAGAAATATGAAAAATATCAGAATTTTTATCTAAAAATTTTCAGTTTTTTTGGAGGTGAAATTTTCTACATATTTGAATAGGCGTATTTTCGTAATGTGGAGCGCACATGCCATCTTGTACTAAGCTGAAATATACCTAATGCGATTTCCATTGTGTCATTTCTAACATGTCATAAAAGTATCAAAATGAAGATAATTTTCTCATTTATTAAATTATACTCGGCAGGGTTTGGCATCCCTTCTTTTGGATCATGTTTGAAAGCAGTGTCGCAGACTTGAAGTTTGTATAAATCGATTAGTAAAGCAAAGAATTCACATGATCTGCGTGTATACTGGCCAAAGTCTTGGTTTAAACTGTGTTTTATTTGTATAACATGTACAAAATAACGAACAATACATAGTACATTGGTATAAATATTTAATACAAAAGGGATTTGAAAAAAAAAAAATAAATAAATAAAATAAAAAAAAAAAAAAAATAACCCCCCCCCCAAAAAAAAACAACAACATAACATTCGGCTTATATGAATTCAATTCCCATGATAAGTCTCCATATTATACCAAAGTCTTGTTGCAACTTCTCCAGCCTCACGAAAGGGACGTAACATTTACATGAGGAATCATTCGATAAAAAAAATCTAATTCCATAGAATAAAAAAAAAAAAAAAAAAAAAAAAAAATGATTATTTTTTTCATAATTGGTACTTTTAAACCGTTTCATACAATCTATTTTCAACTATTCAGTTAAACATAAATTAAGAATTGTAAGAATTATAAAAAAAAAATCGGAACTATATGGCGAATTAATTTGTTTTGTGAAAAAACCCTTCTCTCCCACTTTCGTCAAGTTTCATTTTACAGAGCGATTACACGGGCCCCAGCAGCTGAAAATTAGTAAATCTCCAAATAGTAGGTTTCCTAAACAACGATCCACACAATGAACAGTAAGAGATGATTCTCAAAGGATTGTGCTTCATGGACATTTTTTTCTGCGATCAAGGATGCTGAAGAGTGTATGCACGTCTATGCTTTCGGTATTTACAGTTTCGTTTTTTCGTTTTAAGCTGGCGAACTCGATACGTGTAACCATACCAGTATGCTTTGGGTTATTTTGTGAATAAAAGTCAGTTTCTGATAAAAAAAAAAAAAAAAAAAACACAAAAAAAACAAAAAAAAAAAAAACAACAAAAATAAAAACAAAAAAAAACAAACAAACCTCCCATTGGTTCACTTATATATTTATATGAAACTGTTGACGAATGACTTGTAGCCTGAAAAGGGGAAATAACTAAACGATGGTTTGACTTTTTGTGTATGGTTTTTCATCCCTGGCAGTGTCTAAGTATGTTGTTGCAAACATAAGGTTTGGCAGAAAGTATAATTATTTGACTTATTAAAATATACCATCCCTGTAAGCATTCTTTATAAATCTATAGCGGGCCGTTATCGGCCCGTCAGGGTATGCTTAATGAACTGGTATGCTCTGTGTGCTTCACCCTCTTGGAATCGACCAAGGTGTTCAACAGCTAGTCCTTAAATAAAGTTCCTACTTACTGAGGACATGTTAATACGTGGCTGCGCGTACAGCTCTTATGTGCGGAGAGCAATGCTCCATGCCAGTGAGACTTGGCCATTGACACAGCCAAACCTTCAACGTCTGCAGCGGAATGACAGGGCAATGATCAGACAGATCTACAATGTCGCAGGACATTGTCACTATCAGATCCAGTGAGCTACTTACTCAGCTTGGCATTGCGGACCTGGACCTCATCCTGAAGGAGAGAAGGCTCCTGAGATATGGACACATGCAACGCTCCAGCGGTGCAGTCAATCCAGCCTGTCACATACAGGTTGATGGAAAGCATGAGAGGCCCAAGATGACATGGAAGCAGCTGAAAGAGAGGGATCGCAGAGGATGGAAGCTCTCGGCTTTCGACCGTCATGATAGACACACCTGATCTGGTGTGAGAGCTGCCATGAGTGCAGCAAGCCTGCTACCTGGAAGGGGGCCACTGATGTGGATGTTGCCCCTGTACCTAAAGGTTAAAAACACATCCCGCGATGATGATGATGATGACGATGATGATGACGATGACTTACTTTCCACCCCGGACTGATCAAACAAGCTTACGCTTGCCGATTGCGGATATGACGTGACACATTCTTCGTCTTATTCTAAAGTAATTTTCGTTTACAACTGCGGGAAACTATTTATTTTCCAATTATACTATTGGCTTAAATATCAAAAGGACGGCGACTCTCATATCGCGCCCATATTCCCTTTATCTGGTTTCTATGCCTACGGCGATATGAGCGATATTTTATTTTTCCTTAAAATACAGACCCGGCGTGACGTTTCTGTTTAACTGAATGGGAAGTGCTGATGAATATAGACGAATTATTTTCATCTTCCAGAGAAGCGTCCTTGTATGACATAATACCTTTCTGAATCGGTGGATGAAGTTCTTGATGTTGCTTATAGATGTATGTCCGATCTCAGCCTTCTTATCTGCAACTAAAACCATGCTATCCATCGAGACAGGCAACTGTTTAGAATGAGCATTCACACTGTTTAAACAACTGAAAATAGAAAAAAAAAAGAGGCTTAGCGCCAAGCATGCTGGAAAAATTTGTATTAGAGCGGACGACATTTTGATTTTCACTCAGAAAATAGGAAATGACATTCCATGCAGATTATCTCCTTAGGATATAATTTGCATGGAATATCAAATGCAAATGGTCTCCCCAGGAGACCATTTGCATGACATGTCAATACCTATTTACTGGGAAAAAAGTAGAAAAAAAAATCAAATTGTCGTCTGCTGATTCTACCCAAAGTGTGGTAATGATACATGTATGCCAACCATAAGATATTGTATTTAATTATAGGTATTGTTTTGCCGTAACTTAAACAGGGATTTTGTTATTGCTTTAGATTTATCGTCTGTTAACCGTGGCAAAGTACATGTAAAACACCTTTACAAAATATCGGTGCAAATGTGACCGCTTTCTATAGTATAATAATAATTCTTTCCTTTTAGAGTAGACCCCTTTTCAGAAGGGTCTTGGTGTGCAGCAAAGCAAACGGGAAGTCACAAAAGTCAGCTCTCTTGTACAATATGCAGAAATATACACAAAGTATATTTTTGCCCCTTAACTCTGATCCTGCTGAGCCCGGATAGCCCTTCCTTTGTAAACAGTGTAGATCCAGATCAGTTGGCTTCTTCTTTGGCGTAAAAAAGTTTTTTTTTTGTACTTTCTGTGGAGTGTTGTTCCTTTAATAAACGTCAAAAAGATTGCTTTTGAAAACAAAGAACACACTACGGATTAGAAAATGGGAGTCTCGGTTTTACTGAGACTCTTCTTAAGCAGTAATGAAGTTTTCAACACTACTTACGTCCTCTAGCGTATACATGAGAAGAACCCCATTTTCAAATATACCACAATGGGCCCAGTGATCCCAAAGAAAATGAAATATAATCTGCACTATGGTGATGTATTACTCTTTCCTTTCTGAACAGAGCTCTTGTCTTCAAGAAAGCTAGAATCATAAAAAAAAAAAAAAAAAAAAAAAAAACTACGTTTGTTCTACTTTATATACGAAAGTTCTAATTGTCAGCTAGTTACCGTAAAATGGGTTGTGTCATGTTAAAATGTACTTTCGGACATGAGCGGGCAACTGACTATACGATTCATGCAATACTAATGGGTACAATTGCTGGCTACATGTATACTATGTGAATTTTGTTAAAGAGAAAAATTGCACCTTCAATGGCAAAAACACTCACATGAAAGCACTGGGTTCGCTACTTACCAGAGTCTACACAGAAAAGAAATAATTTGTAGGGAGCAATTTCTTTTCATCAAATATACACTTCATTTAGGAAAGGGTGTAAGTACTAGTGAGCTGAATTTCTTTCTGCAAATACATGTTTTAAAAAATGATGCTTAAGTTTTTCAGTGCATCTGTTCCCCTCTCAGTGAAGCTGACTTTCCTAAAATGATGCCCCGTCCGGTGCTTTAAATACAGAAACAGCCCTTTTTCGCACGACTTTACATTTTTTTTTTCTATTTTCACAAAGCTGTGTTAATCAGTTTTCGATCACAAACTCTAAGCATGCTCGGGCAAATTCAGCAGGCCCACTGGGAAATATATTTTTTTTCAATAGTAAACAGCATTTGACATTATTATGTAAATAGTATTTTGTACTGTTGGTTTTTTTTTGCTCTGGCATTTCAGTTGTTTCGTGCTGTCGAGTCCTCATCGTTGTTTCATCTCTGTAATTAGTTGATTTTTTGTGTACTCGGAGATGTAGCACTGATGAGCTAGGAAACCTTCATGCGGACTGAACAAATTATGTGTCTAAACCGCGGCAGAAGTAAGGGCGAGGATTGTGGCTACGTAAAATCGATTTAAGCCCCCCCCCCCCCACCTCCTCCCCCAAGTTAAATACTTTTCACTGACCGTTCCAAGGCGCTTCTTCTGTCATGGTTTATTTTTGTTATAGTTAGTCTTTGAATGTGTGTGTCGCATACATCTTTTTTTGTTTTGGATAGCCATTTGGCCACTTTGTATGAAAGTAACTATCCGTTTGGCGTTCTGCTAGTGATGTTTCCATTAGGGTCCAGTTATTTCGTGTTTGTGTTTCTTTCCCTTTGATGTCTCTGATGGGAGGTGGGGAGTGGGGTGGGGGTGGGGGGATAATTGTATCGATTCCTGATCATTGCCTTCCTTTCTATTTTCTACATGAAATGTAAAAATCCTATTTTCTTAGATAAATCAGGAAAAAAAAAAACAAAAAAAAACATATCACAATGCTCTTAGCTCTTGATAAGGCACTTTTTTTCAACTGAAAAATACTGATATTTTCCTTATAACTCCACAAAAACATATGTTATGGGTACTCATAAGAAGCACCTCACAGAGGTGCTTCTTATGAGTATCCACAACATATGTTTTAGTGGAGAAATAAGAAATATTATATGAATACCCACTTTTATTTTATGCTGTGAATGTCGTTTGTTGAAACTGTATCCAACAAGCCAAGTGTTAAAGCTCAGTGGCGGACCAAGGTCAGGTCAAACTTCATTATCACTCATATTATGATACAAGAACTGCTAACAAATGCTATAACATGAGTAATGTTAAAGGTTGCTGACTGAGCTTATTTTATATGACAAAAATCACAGAAGCCCCACTTTTGTTTCTAACTGAGTTTTCCAGACTGTTGTTTCGGTATTTATAATGTTCGTAAAATTAAACAGAATTAGTGTTCTGATACACTAAGTTTCAGGAAAATAATTTAAGCTTTCAATGAGATTTTGAAGAATCTGCACACTCATTGTGAAAGAAATACACTTGCTTATCATAAAAACACATAAAAATACACACAATCCTGAAAACTTTTAAAGTAACTAGAGTACAATTACTATTTAATTTATAAAATTATTATCTCCCTTGACATAACTTGGCTATGTAGCCTACTTAGAAAGTACATGTTTAGGCGATGTTTTCTCCTATAAGTCCATTCACTTTTAGAGATATAAGCCGCAACGTGAAACAATATACCTTCTGATATGTGTGCCCAACGAAGACTCAAATCAGCCTGCGCAACCGCGCAATCTGACCAGATTCTTTGATGACAAAAAACAACAAACTTTTGGCTATGCAAAATATGCCCAGTGAAGATTCTGATCAGACTGCGCGAATGCGTAGGCTGATCTGAATCTTCGCTGGGTGCACGTTTGAATGTACATTTTCTGACATTGTGGATCATATGTTTTATGGGGTTATGCCATGCCATATAGAGATGTATAATCCATCAGGTTTTAGCATGCCCAGAACGCACGCGCATGAGCAGTCGGTGCAAAAGGGCAATAACCCGTGAACATCTTGGATATGCTGACATCTGTAAAATACTCAGGTACTACTCATATCATTCAAGCCTCCGTGCCACACCCCGCTTTCCCTTCCCACAACAGATTGCCCTTATTTCCTTTATTAAAGTATTAAAAGGGAGACTTGCCTCAATCTTACGAGTAATTGCTTTCTGCTTGTGTTGAAAACTTCGGAAATAATTATGTAAAAAAAAAAAATAAATAAAAAATAAAAACCTATTTATCTCCGACGATAAATCCTTCTGGGAATTCGAAAATAATTTCGGATTCTAGTTTCATTTAGGCATTTAAAGACGGGTATCCGGGAGTTTCACGAAAAGTATGGTTGTAGGCAACAAAGCAGCTAGCAATGTTGTTGCTGTCTAACCGCTACATTATATTAATATCTTAAAACAGGAACTTGGAGGCGCAAAACATGTCCATGTATTTCTGTCTACTGATGAGAAGTCTGATGTTGATAAGCACTGTTGTCATATTGCTTAAAGTTTGCAGCAGGTAAAATCAAGACAAACATTCCGCTTTGTACTGGCCCCGAGGTTATAAAACATTTTTTTCATGCGCATGATCTTTTCTCTGCTTACTTAGTAAATGAAGCTTTGATTGCAATAAAATAGGTCATATAATATTGCTAAGTCACGATTGCGCCATCAATACATAACGCTACCTAAAAAATAACACACACACACACACACACACACACACACACACACACACACACACACACACACACACACACACATATCATATAAGTGAAGATACCCAGAATGCCGAACTCATAGTGCACAGCTCTCCCGAGGCACCAAAAGAAGGAGAGATGAGGAACAGATAAGAACACAACAAACGCCACATATGAAACCACGGACGCCCAAACAAAGAACTACAACAAAGGAACCGCCTTGGAAAGTTCAATATAGGAAAACTACTGGGGAGCTTAAACCAATTTTACTCGCGCGAAACCTCATCCTCAATTCTGAAGCAGCTGTAAATTACAAATATTGTTCGGTCCCAAAGGAATCCAAAAGCCATTTAGCCGAAGATCCATCTGTTTTACGTCACATTGTGTTTTCTAAATGTGTAATTTAGCATTCGGTTTTATCTTTTATATTCAAACAATTTAAAATACATGCATTGTATAGCGGAATGAAAACATACGCCTAGATACGTTATTCCAAATTAAGCTCAATTAAACCCTTACCTGGGCCCAGTTGTTCAAAGCTAACGATGTCGTTAGTTAACGATTCGTTAAAATTTACATTGAGTGATACACAAATATGCTGAAATTTTTTGCTGAAAAAATGTGAGTAGCTTTTGCAGTGCAAAAGCTACTCACATTTTTTCAGCAAAAAATATCAGAATATTGTGTATTGAATCCACTAAAACAGTTAACGAAATGACCCTTAACGAGCTCGTTAAGCTAACGACGCTTTGAACAACTGGGCCCTGGTGTCTTTGAAAGGCTGTCTTACGTGATTGTGTGTCTGTCCTGAAGGTCCAGAAAATATAAACTACATTATCTTGTAGTTTAGAGCTATTTTACGCCGCCGCGGTACACTTAGCACCAACACTTAATTTTGAGAAAACGATCTTTTAAAAGCAAAAACTACTAAACAAAATGACAACTGTAAAATAAAATATAAAAGGTCGCGTTTGGAAACAGACAAAACACATTAAAAGAAAATCGGAGAATCGGTTTTATTAAGTCTTTTCATATGCAGCAATGAGGTTTGCGAGGCTGTATGCGCCCCGCCTCCCCCCACCCCTACCCCCACCATCACCGAAAGCACCGATTTGTGGTATTCGAGTTTCAAAGTTACAGAATGAGTTCAATGATCCCAAAGGAAATAAAATTAAAATCTAAATTTTTTAAATTTCCTACGATCAAAGATTGTCGCAAACACCAGCTTTTCAAACGATCTTCGACACCATAAAACCAACTGAGTTTGAGTTGTATAACGAGCACTTTGTGAAGCCGGCCTTGGTGGCTGAGTTGGATGCGCTTCCGACTGGTGATCAGGAGGTTGTGGGTTTGTCCCCCGCCGGGTCGGCAACAGTCTTTCGTGGAGATTGATGATAAAATATTTTCTTCTACCATTCTCCTTTCGCTGATTCAAGAAGGGCAGTTGTCAGTTTCTGGCGAATAATGCGTTCCACAATACTGCTTAACCGCTTAGAGGACTAAGCCTACCAAGTAAAAGTGTGGTGAGGTAAACTGACTGCGCTCTACATGACCCTACTGGGTTGACTGGGCGGTAAAACCTCAACACAAACAAGCAAAAATCGCTCTGTGACAATATTGGGAATCGGCATTCTAGATGGCAGACATGGTTAAACAATTTAAATGATTTAATCTTCAGAACTACCACGCCGACTGAAATCAGATTGCATTTAGAGTATGCTCTGAAATGCTCTTTTAGCTATTAAAAATGGGAACCAGCATCACAGATGACCCCATATTACAACAGGTACTTTGAATATACTTCTTCAAAGCCGCATGGAGGATGAAATTGGAATAGCTTAGGAGTATCACTGGGAAACTATCTTTCCTAGTTGTGCAACATTTATGCAACTGAACTTACATCCATCATGGCTACCATGACCATATATGATAAAAAGCAATTTCTAAATGACTGAACACTGGGAAACTATGGCATATGTGTTGCGGGGAAAATTGAGTCCAGTCAGCCCATTATCTGTCGGTCCAGTGTTCAGAAATCACCTGGAAGGTGTTCGTAACATATGTCTAGGGTATGAATTTCCACTGAGGTAGCGCAATATTTGTGAGCCTTTATTAGATATTACTGACAAATGGTGGAATTTACATATCTGCATGCTTGCATGCCCACGCATACACACGCACAATACTTTTACCGCTAAGCCGGAGGTACCAATGCCATCCATTTTAACTCTTTCATTGCTATATACAATAATAATAGGCTTTTGCAGCGTAGATCCAGATGAGACGGTCTTTCAGCTTTACATATAAACTTTCCAATCGAAAATTTGTTTAAAAAAAGCAGACGACAAATGTAGTCTGAAATTTGGCGCCGAAAGAGTTAAGGGGAATGGATGCATTATCAGTGGAGGCAATTCTGTCAATCTGGTTTGCCTCCCTTTTAAATCCTATTTTATACCATCTGTAATGTTTTAACGCGTAGCATTCTGGGAAAATTTTCAGCAGTATAGATATATTTTTCTTGTTTTTCAGGAAATAGGATTTCACTTTGATGTTTCACAAATAAGAAAGAGGGCCTGTTTGCGGACCAAATATATATTTGTAATTGCCATGGGAGTTACATCAATATTAAGGGTGAGGTTTCGAGCGAGTAAAACGGATTTTAGCCTTAGCCTCCTCAGCCCCACGCTCCCACGCGCCCACCCCATCCCCAGTAAATTGCCTACTTTCCCTACCCTTCCAAGGCAGTTCCTCAGTTGTAGTTCTTTATTTGATCCTCATCTCTCCTTCATTTGGTGTCTCAGGAGGGCTGTGCGACGTGCTTTCCTGAGAATCTTTACTTACATTAATAATATATTTCTTACAAATCGTCTGCTGGGGAGACAATTTGCATAAAATGCCAAAATCTATTTTCCTGAAAATATAAAATTATTTCAAAATGTCGTTGGTTGAAAATTTTACCCAGCCTACTAAGCATTAAAAGAACTTGTTTGATGTCTTAAAGTATTGAATGGGATAAAAAAAATGAATTCACTATATACAGTCGAACTTCAATGGCTCGAACATCTTTGGGACCATAGAAATTTGCTCGAGATATGGGTAGTTCGAGCTACTGAGGTTAAATCAGGAAGCAAATTGCAATAATTTAGGGACATCTTTTTAATCTTCTACACAATAATAGTATGTTGAGTGTACTCATTCGAATTGATTAGAATCGCCTCGATGAGGCGATTCTAACGAGTTCTCATAACATACAATTTTATAGTGAAATAAGAAAAAAATCTCTAAATATGTGTTTTATAGAGCTATCGGAAGAATTTCGTGGGGATTCAAATTAGACTAAAAATTTCGAGTTTTAATTAGCCATGGTAAACGAGCCATCAGTGTTCGAGCTATTGAGGTTCGGCTGTAGTTAAGAATCTATACTTTGTGTTCTATGATTTTAGGGGAATGGATACTCTATCACGTGAATAAATTTGTCAGATTCGGTTTGCTTCTAGTTTTAAAAAAGATATACACTAAAAAGAAAGGAGTAGCACCCAAAGGAGCAAAATCTTATTTTAGCTTGGACATTATACAGTGAACCCTCATTATAACGACAGCATTTGTTCCCAAACATGTTGCCATTGTAATGAATTTACTGTTGTAAAAATCCTTAATGGGCAGAATAATATGTAAGAAAGGCCTTGTTTTATTATTTCCTCATAGAACATATGTTTTGGATATATGTTAGAATCGCCTCTCTGAGGCGATTCTAACAAATATCCAAAACATATGTTGCGTGAAGATTTTATGCAATGTTTTTGCATAATTTCTCATTAACCGTTACCTCTTGAGCGAAGGTTTCGTGACATTCAAATTGTCCTTATAACAAATTTTGTCGTTGTATCGAGTGTCGGTATAAAAAGGGCTGACTGTATAATGAGATGGGCAGGATTCCCCTATTTCTACTTTCTTCGGTGCTTCGAGAAGGTCGTGCTACGGGATTGTGGTATTATCAGGATATTATACTTCGCATGCTTCAATGGTGATATTTAATAAAAAAGTAAAGACGATGTCCAGGAATATACACAATTTCAGATCATAGCCCACAAACGACACTAAAGGAAAGAGCACACACACACAAACCACAACAGTCTGTACACAAGCCAAGGACCAAATAAAAGAAAACAAACCAGTTAGTTTTCCCCATTACGAGAACAAGCCTATTCAAATATACTGAAAATTTTACCACCAAAAAAATGAAAGTTTTCAGATGAAAAATTCTAAAATTTTGCTTATTTCTGCTCAAAACATAGATTGTGGGTACTCGTTAGAACCGCCTCGACGAGGCGGTTCTAACGAGTACCCACAATCTATGTTTTGAGCAGATATAAGAAAAATAATGTATACCCCTGTAAACCCCAGTTTTATTATATAAAAGTGGGGTTTAAGGGGGTCAGAATTATATAGGCGTGTTTTCGTGATGATAACAAGCGATCAGAACGTCACCCACCAAACACAACAATAAGACAACGAAAAGGACAAAACATAAAAAAGGCCCCGCCGCAAACAGCCACAAGGCCACAAATGCGCAGGCTGATCTGAATCTTCGTTGGGCGCAAATGTCTGCAGATATTATTTCTGATGTTGCGGCTCATATGGTATTGTTCAGTAATAAATATTCATTTTTTCATTCTGCGTACTTATTCATCAAGGACTTGCAGACCTATCTTTGTCAGTACGTCTACCACTGTGTCCTCATCATATATTTTAAGGAAATAAGAGAAATTCAATATAGATTTTCAAGACGGCAATCTTGGATTTTAGCGATTTTACCTACAGATCGCCCAGATACTTCCAACCAAGTATTAAACCAGTAAGCCTTTCGGTTCAGAAGAAGCGCAAATTAGATGGTGGCCATCTTGGATTTCCGATCGAAACGGTTAAAATTATCTAATTCTGATCTTTAAGTTGTCCTAATACTTCCTACAAAGTTTCGAGTTATTTGCCTTTTCGGTTTAGAAGAAGTAGCGCACAATAAATTTTCAAAATGGCGGCCATGGCGGCCATCTTGGATTTTAGTTCGGAATGATTTTAGCTATTTTTGATCTGAAAGTCACCCTGATACTGCCTACCAAGATTTTCGAGTCAACTGGCTTTTCGGCTCAGGGAAAAAAGTTCATTATTGATTTTCAAGATGGCTGCCGTCATCTTTGATTTCCGATTGAAACGATTTAAAGAATTTTGATTTGCAAGTCACCCTGATACTTCCTACCAAGTTTTGAGTCAGCTGGTATTTTTGTTCATGAGACGAAGGGCAAATAAATTTTCAATACAGTCGTCGTAGCGTTCATCTTGGATTTCCGATCGGAATGATTTTAGCTATTTTGATCTACAAGTCGCTCCAATATTTCCTTCTAAGTTTCGAGTCAACTGGCCTTTCGGTTCAGGAGACTAAGGGTTAAATAGATTTTCAAGACTGCTGCCGTCGCGGCAATCTTGGATTTTTGATTCGAACGATTTAAACAATTTTGATTTCAAGCAAGTTACCCTGAGACTTCCTGCCAAGTTTCTAGTCTGTTGGCCTTTTGGTTCAGGAGACGAAGGACAAACTATATTTTGAAGACGGTTACCGTTGCGGCCATTTTGGATATCCGATCGCAATGATTTTAACTATTTTTGATCTACAAGTTACTCCGATATTTTCTACCAAGTTTCGAGGCAATTTGATTTTCGTTTCAAGAGACGAAGAGCAAAATCGATTTTCAAGATGGCCGCTATCTTGGATTTCCAATTGGAACTATTAGAATAATAAATATAATAACTATAAATAAAAAATAAATATCATCATCATGCATTTACTTGAAAATATATTCATTTTGCATATGTGATACTAACATGGCTTTTAAGCACAATTACCCTTCTGGAGAGCAAAAGGTATGATAACGAGACACGTGGGTGATACGGGCAAAAAAACAATAAAAAAAATAAAAATAAAAAACATATCACCACATTCGGAGCACTTGGCGGTCTTGCCTTTGACTCCGCATACGACACCAAATAGGCAAACTTTACAGAAAGAAAAGATATATAATACATAGATTATGATATGGCAATTTTCAAACCTCGACCCATCAGCCCTCGGGTCTTCGGCCCTCGGGCTGTTATGGGTGTCTTGGATTGATATGGGGTATGATATGAAAATTGCCATATAATAATCTAATAAATATAGTCTGATATTGCTCTTGTCTCTCAGTCGATAGCAGACTTCTCACGTACATCGATATCAGATTGCGCGTGTATCGATATAAGACTGTGCGTGTCCTCGGGCAAATATGGAGCTACCTCGCCGATATGCCTAGCAACGCGACTGCAGCCATGTGATAGCCTTAAATCATTTTTATTGATAAGTGATGTGCTTCATTATTCCAAATCAACAGAAATGTCTTTCTTGCAGAGTACAGAGTACTTCCTTCAGAACATACCAACCATATAGATAACAATAGTAAATAAATTACAAAGCATGTAAGAGTTTCTGCCCATGGATAAATATGTTTGTAATCCAGTTATTCAGCCTTAACATGGACTGATGCAATTTCAGAGGGAGGAAGCTCCATCTCAATTATATTATCTCCTTTTTGAAGGGGGATCTAATTTAAAAGTAAAGAATTTGCACTCCTTAGAAGCAGATTCTTTCTTTTAAAAGACCACTTTTTTAAGGGCCTTTTTTTGAAACGAAACATATATGACGTCTCAAAAGTTTTCTCCCTTGTACAAAAATGGCACAAAATCTGCCAGGTGTTTCCAGCCTTCTGAAATGATCAGACGTATGCCAGGGATGAACTTATCAGGACCCATAACAATACACAGATACCGGTGGACATGCGGTGTTGTAGCAGCGTGGTTGTGCATCCGGTTATGTTTTAGCATGCATTCTGATACATCTTATGGACGTGAAGGATCTAATATTGCATCAGCGTCAGGGCGGTGCTGCTTAGGCATTTTCTTTTGTTTTGCTTTGTTTCCTGGGGTATTAGTGGTATTTATCTTCTATTCTTGGCACTACATCCAGTAAATCCCCATTAGAACTACGAAGATGTTGTCATTAAAATGATTTTGCAATTGTTAGGGGTCCTTAATGAGCGGAATATGTAAGAAAGGCCTATTTCCTCACAGGATATACGTGGGATGATAAAAAATTTCGCATATCTCGAAACTGAAGTATATATGGCGCTGCCAAATTCTTTATAATAAAACTATTTATTGCTGGCGTCATTTACGGCACGTTGGATGTCATCAATGTTTGATGGCGTCACATAAAGCAAAATGACTGAGAATCTAATGAACAGAGAGTTCTTGTAAACTTCTACATTAAACTTGGCAAAATGTTTACAGCCATGCAGAATAGACTTGTATCAGTCTGTTAAATAGAGCAGTTTCATAAAACAAATTCACTAATAAACTGCAAAACATATACACTAATATAATGTTCTCAAGTAATGTCTGATTTAACCTGTATTTTAGATAAGGGGCAAATAATAATACATATTTCTATAGGTTTACTGTAGTTGTGTACCTTGTTTATTAGAATGACTTAAATGCAGGGCCTGATTGCCAGGCTACCATGCAAGATTTTGAAACTGTTTATGAGATGCATGCGATTGGTCAAGATCAATAAGCGAGTGTGCCTTTTTACGGATGGGAGAAATGAGACCAAAGATTAGCTTACAGTCAAACTGGGAGGCCACCCAGTTCAAGTCCTGAAAAGTAGTTGAAAGAGTAAATCTTTTTGTGGAAGCAGATAGAAGAGTCACTGTGTGCGACATAGAAGACCATTTGGGCATTGTATGTGGAACAGCTCAATCGGTTATCAAAGACTATTTAGGAATGAGGAGGTTTTGTGCACGCAAGGTGCCCCGTTTGCTTGACTCAGACTAAATGAGGGTGAGGTTGAAAATATGTCGACAGTGGTCGGAACGGTACAGAACTGAAGGGTATTCGTTTGTGAATAAGATCACTACATATGGCGAAACTTGATTAAAGTTCTTCGAAACAGAATCAAAACAGCAAAGTAGCGTGTTGAAGTATCAATGTTCTTTATTCACACGTAGGTGGTAAGGCTGCATCAGAATTAAAGGCAAAGTTTCCTATCAGTAAAATAGATTTAAGTTCCCCAATAGTTCTTTGTCAATCGTTACAAACAGGTGAATTACACCATAATTGTTTTGCGGCAAACTGCACAAAGATGCATATGTCCAAAGATACCTAATCCCATGTCAGATCATGTCACGACTTTGAAAAGAAAGAAAATATAGTTGTTTTGAGAACAGACAAATATGCAAAATGATTAAATTAAAATGCGCTCGAAAACCTGGTGAGCCCGGTCATAGCATTTTCTACAAGATTCTGTGTGCACCCAGCGAAGACTCAGATCAGTTCTGCATTTGCGCAGGTTATGCTGATCAGGCAGTTCGCTGTCCACCGGAAGACACTTTGGATTATTTCGCACTCTAGGTAGAGTTGGCCAAGCAACCTCAGTGACCCGCATAAAAGTCTAAATTCGGATGCGTTGGTCGGTTGAAAGTGACTTGAAACCCTAACAATTGAGTACTGATGTTATTCATGTGGTTATCCAAATCATACGGTGTCTTTATTTTCTATATTGTAATCTGCAGGGGTGTCAAAATTGGTTTGCCTGTCTTCTTAAAAAAAGAAGTTATACTAAAGGGAAAGAATTAGCTGCCAAGTGTGGTTATTCATATTAGGTTCTTGCACTGCTAATAAGTGAATATTGTTCTGAGTTGGGATACTTAACGAAGGTTTTGGAACAGTCCGGTGGTGGATTTCACGCGCTTAACGTCATGGCGATATATGACCGACGTCACGCAAAACGTGACCGACGTCTCACAAAGGTTTGTAAACAAAGAACATTACAGGCAGACGCCCACATAGTCCCGCTCTAGATAATGCGAGGTCCAGATCACGTGAAATCTCGTTTTGCATCGAGAAATGAACTGCAAGACGAATTGCTGCTTTATCGTGGACTATTACATCTAAAATATAAATATAAATGCATGACAAACTTTGGCGTGACGTCATTGCCCTAAAACGTCATCAAAAGCAACGTCATGCGATGGTAATATTTGAAAGCATCCGAGTAAGCGTGTCGATATCGAGTGATTTTATTGCATATTTTTAATCATTTATTTTTATCGCTATATTATAGGGTTATTGCACTGGTATTGGTGAACATTGTCCCGAGTTGACATATCGAAGAACACGAGCTTGCATTATAAAATGGTTATTGCTATAAATAGTTTTGTTCGATTAAATGCTTGAGAGAGAGAGAGAGAGAGAGAGAGAGAGAGAGAGAGAGAGAGAGAGAGAGAGAGACGATCTCTGAAAATTCTTTGTCTGAAAGCAATTCTTGTGACAGTGCGAAATTAGTATTACAAAAGCGATTACAAAAGCGATTTCATTTTTGCACTAGCTCGATATCATGCCATATAACGGTAGCCTTCGAAGGCATCCGAATAAGCGTTCAATATCGAGGCCCTCCCAGGGGGCGGGGTACCTGTTCCCTTATTCCCTTGAAATATTTTTGAATTTTCCCTTGTTCTCCAAAATCAAAATTTTAATTTTCTATGTTCCCTGCTCTCCGAAATTACCTTTGTTCTCCTGTTCCTTTCATTTTTAGACTTACGTTCTCCTGTTCCCCTGAAATAAATGACAACATTCTCCTGTTCCCCAGAGCCCCTGGGAGGGCCTCAATATCAAGTAAGCGTGCGATATCGTGTGCTATCAGCACACTTTGTTTCCTCGGGTTAAATCACATATTTTAATCATCCAGAATCAATAGCTATATGATAAAATAAAATAAATTAGTAAGGAAAGAAGGAAAGGCCACTTTCACGATATTCAACTTTCCAGAGGAATGGAAAGAAGAAACGATAAGGAAAATGCAAAGAAACGGTAGATCAGCATAGTTGCGACAACCGACAAACAATGAAAGAAGAAACGCAGCAGAGGATCCTCCTTGGAAGGGCCACTAGAATAATCAAAATCTTTCAAAGAGAGAGAGAGAAAAAAAATGGTGAAGAGAAGCAAAAGCCTCCCGCCGAGCCAGCTAACCGGTATGACTGGTGAAACAAAGGTGACCGTCCTTCCACACAGGGTTACCTCGTCTACAAAAGAGCAGATATTGGCAAACAGCAAACAGCTCCCGCCGAGACAGCTGTCCGGCATGACTCGCGAAACAAGGGTGAACGTCCGTCAACACAGGGTGGGTGCTTTTCATGCGTTTATTCGATTTGCGCTTGTTTGGTTTTGTCTGTTTCTTCTTCCTCTTGGTGTCTGGGAAGGGCTGCGGTTTGTGATTGTGGCACTCCCTGGACTTTTCTCTTACTTTTTTTTACTGTCTATATGCCAATAAACTTTACTGTTAAAGCCAGAGCAAGATAAAACCAACAAAATGGGATGTGTGTCCAGCGAACACTCTGATCAGACTGGGCGGGTGCCCAGGCTGATCTGAGTCTTCGCTTGGCGCAATGTCATTTTGTTGTTTGTTTCCATGCGCTGGCTCATATATAACCTCTGCATCGGTTACTACAAAACATGACGCAGTTATTTTCATAATTCGCGCATAACAACATTACGAAAACACGCCTATTCAAATATACAGAAAATTTCACCTCCAAAAACGGAAAATTTTCACATAAAAACTCTGATATTTTTCATATTTCTGCTCAAAACATAGATTGTGGGTACTCGTTAGAACCGCCTCGGAGAGGCGGTTCTAACGAGTACCACAATCTATGTTTTTGAGCAGAAATAAGAAAATTAATGTATACCCTTGTAAACCCCAGTTTTACTATATAAAAGTGGGGTTTAAGGGGGTCAAAATTATATAGGTATGTTTTCGTGATGTGTAGAAATGAGTCTCAACGTCAGAAAACATGCCTTGGTTTAAACATATTTTATTATCCAAATATTACATAACACTATACATTGTAGCACATAAGAAATAGGATCAGAACGAAAGTATGACTACTTATTTAGTTCTTCTCCTTAACAATTACAGTTGTACAAATAGTGACGGAAAAATGTTAAACAATATAGATCTCAATTTGTGGATGTGAATTAAGGATGCAGATTTTAAAGAAGAAAAAAAAACACAAAAAAAAAAAAACAAAAAAACACACACACACAAAAAAAAAAAAAAAAAAAAAAAAAAAACACAAACATTTATATATATAAAGAGCAATGATAAGATAACGAAAGCAATAAAAAAATAATAATTATATATATATACTTGAAATGACAGTAAGGTCAGAATATCAATTAAAGAGCCATAACTGTTAACTGGTTCATACTAATGCCACTTCTAAGGCTGATAAAATCAGTCGTAGAAGTCGCTTTAATATATCACAAGACCTTAAGGGATTTTAATAAAAACAATTGGGGGGGGGGGGGGGGGGGGGGGGATAAGGGCAGCGCTTCCCTGGTAAGTTTCCCACAGAATCTACTAACGTTTCAATAGAGAGTTGCATGTACAGAACATTGTATTTAAATGGCTTCAACAGTTAAAAGCGTTTTGTGTCGCTTATATACTTTTGGACTTTTTCAAATATAAGAACATTTGTTGTGTATGGTAAAGAGGCATCTCCATATAGTAGAAGATTAAGCGATATTGTTTGATACTCTGATACAGCGTTAAAGAGTTCGTTTCTCTGTGCGGTGTACAAGGGACAACAAAGTAGATAATGGTGCGAATTTTCTACCTGTCCACAGTGGCAAAATGGAGATTCAGTTATATTTTTGGAGTAGAGATCGCTGTTTAAGCTGCTACATTTTGTTCGGAGACGTGTATGCAAGATCTGTGTTTTCCTATTGCCTGTATAGAAATATTTTGGAATAGACGTTCTGTTGCGGTTTAAATAATTCTTGAAAGAAGTAACCGAACTGGAACGTTTTGCTTCATCGGACAAGTCGTTCCATTTTCTTACCACAGATGGTAGAAAAGACTGAAAATATAGATTAGTTCTAGCGTGAATAGATTGTAGGTTATCTGCATTTCGGAGGCTGTATTGGGATAGATTGTTTATTGACTGTGGTACTAAAGAAGAAAGATAAGACGGAGTTAAGTCATTATACATTTTGTAGAACATGACGAGTTTATGATTTTCCCGTCTCTTTTCTAGTGTAAGCCAGTTTCTTGGTACAGGGCATTAAGAGATACAAGTTTGGTTGTTCCAGTGGCAATTCGTGCGGCTTCGATTTGGATTTTCTCAATTTCTTGTTTTTCAAATTGTGTGCAGTTGTCCCATACTATATCCCCGTATTCAAGTAAGGGCCTTATAAAAGTTGTAAATATTTTTTCTAGAGAACTCCTGTCCAACTTAAACTTGAGTTTTCGCATAATATTAATCCTGTTCCATGCTTTTTTAGTTATGTAATCAATATGTTGGTGCCAAGTGCAGTCGTTGGACAGAATCAAGCCTAGGTGTTTATGAGATGACACTTCAGCTATTTGTACTTCTTGCATAAACAGGGGTGGGTGAACAGGCTTGTTTAGTTTTCGAGATATCAGCATTGATTCGGTTTTGATCGGATTGAAGTCAACTAACCAGTTGTTTGCCCAGATAGAAATTTTTGAAAGGTCTGAGTTAAGGCAAACAGCAGATGTAATAGGATTTTCAACAATAATGTAGAGGCTAGTATCGTCAGCGAACAGGCGAATGTTGGGGCCAATTTCAGCGACTATGTCATTAATGTAGATTAAGAAAAGTATTGGCCCGAGTATGGAGCCTTGCGGCACTCCAGCAAGAATATACGTCCAGTCTGACGCGACACCAGGAAGTATAACGCGTTGTTTTCTTTCAGCTAAATAATTTGTAAACCATTTGAGAAGTTCTCCCTGAACACCTGCTGCCTTAAGTTTGTGTAAAAGCCCTGCGTGCCATACACGATCAAATGCTTTCCTGATGTCGCAGAAGACAACTCTAACTTCTTTGCCCATGTCTAAGGCTTGACAGAATGTATTGTACAAGAAACTGAGTTGGTTTACAGTGGAGTCTCCTTGTATGAACCCGGACTGTAAAGATGATAGAACGTTATTATCTCGAAGATGATTGTATAAGTGCTTGAATATAAGCCTTTCAAATACTTTGTCTTCAGAGTTTAGCAAAGAAATGGGTCTGTAATTACTTACTAATGAGGGATCATCTTTTTTATGAATAGGGCATATGTTTGCTTCTTTCCATTGTCTAGGTACTTCACCTTGACTGAGGGATCGGTTAAAGAGGACACATAGCGGAAAAGCTAGTTCTTTTGACAGTTCTTTAAGAATGCGATTGCTTAATCCGTTTGGACCAGATGCTTTTCCAATCGGTAGTGATTTTAGGACAGATTCAACTTCTAAGGGGGTGAGGATGATAGAATTTAAGGTAGATTCGATATTATATGGAGGTAAAGCTGGAAGTTCAGCGTTACTATCATCTAACAGTGTTTGTTCCTTAAAATAATTATTAAGTAGATTAGCCTTGTCTTGCTCATCAGTATATATACGTCCATTGCTATCCAGAGGTGGGATGGACGAGGTGGCAGTGGGAGATATCACAGTTTTTAGAGTGGACCACCAGTCTGAAGAAGTAAGGGAATCAGACTTCAACTTCTTAGCGATATTTTCATCACATGTTCTTTTCGATTCTTTTATCAACGAGACTACTTTGTTTCTGAGTTTCCTGAATTTATCCCAATGGTACTGCAAATTAGTTTGTTTAGCTTTTCTATAAGCCCTTTTGCGTTTTCTAATATATCGTTTGATAAATGTAGTTAACCAGGGTGGATCGGAAGGTCTAACTTTTATGTTTTTATTTGGGATGCATAATTTTGATATTGATAGTATGTAATCAGTGACATTCTTTGCATGTGTGTTTATGTCATTATCTTCTAGGGATACCCAGTCAGTAGATGCAGCTTTATTGCGTAATAGGTTATAATCTCCTTGATCGTACTTCCATATATGCCGGCTAAAGGATTTTGACTTGGGTTTAGAGAAATTGTATATACCGAAAATTGGACAATGGTACCGATGCTCTTGATTCAGAAATGGATCCGCAACACCACTGACTATTAAGTGGGAATTATTGCTTACGAGGAGAATATCCAGTAGGGAAGAGGAAGTTTCAGTAAAGTGAGTAGGTTCGTTTATAGCTTGGAATAATGCAAATTGAGTGCAGAAACTATGTATCTTCCGCGATGATTGCGGATGTAGCATGTTGAAGTTGAAGTCACCCGTTATAATTATGTCATTTATGCCTGAGTCAACAGCTAGGTGTAAAGAGTCTTCTATCAGGGAGTAACAAGCAAGATCGGAATTGGGTGGTCTGTAAAATAAGCCAAAAAGCGTGCGTTTATGATTATTTGAAAGTTCAATCCATATACATTCGATACCTCTAGGTTCTAAATCTTGCCTGCGTCTATAATGTAAACTCTCCTTTACGTATATTATGACACCACCGTGACTGTCTCCAACTCGGTCCTTGCGTTCAGGGCTGTTAAAAGACTGTAGACGAATATCACTTGTAGAAAAGGACGAGTTCAACCAGGTCTCAGTAAAAGCCAATATGTCAAAATGGAATAACTCTGCGTGCAACACATCTAGTTTTGAAGCCAGACTTTGGACATTGTAGTGAACAAAAGACAGATGATGACTTATATTCAAAGAATTTATAAATGTAGAAGAGATGCCAGAAATTGAACTAGTGGTAACTGATGATATTGACGACGATGGGCCTGGGTTCGGATGAATATCGCCAGCAGATAGTAGTAATACAGACAGCCATGCTATCAACATTACAGTAAAAGAACATATATATACATACAACATAAATTTTGCGTTTGCTTCGTGATTCTTTCCTTGTGTTAAATTTTTACAATAGTTATGATTAATAATATTGTTAGCTATATATTCGTTTTGTTTCAGCTGAAGAATGAATGAGTAAGACAAAATCGTCTGCATCGTGATACTAAAAAACATAAGAAAATGAAGTAGAATTGAGAACTTGTACATGCAACAGTATGTTGGCATATCAGCTACTGATACTTGTTTCACATCATAAACTATGTAATTGTTGAAAGGAGAAATAGAAACAAATCAGCAACTGGTGTGCCAACTCGCATACAAGTGATAAAATAATGAATCGGCGGGAATGACCAAGGAGCGCTACCCCCAAATACCCATAAGTGCATAGATGGAATTCGTAAAAACATATAAAAGATGAAGAAAACAAAAATAGACATGATAACAAATGAAAGGAGGGTTTACAAATAACTTAACAGTTTATCGTGCTGTGGGTTTTCCAATCAGTTAGCAGCCGCAATCCCAACAGTTCCTAAGTGTTATACCATGAATATAGTTTTATCAAAATTTGAGTGTCTAATACACATATATACAATGACTAAGTTCAAAACATGTCGAAGATGCCAAATTTATAATACAGATAAGATAGTTATGCAAAAAATAGAACACTGACAAAGCAGCAAATGATAAATAATTTAGTAAAAAACGCTATATTTTTGATGAAAAATATATACTTTACTAATGCCATCAATCCATTTATAACGTGCCATTAAAGGCACAGTGGCAAGCATTGCAGACCCTGATCAGACTCCGTATGCCACGGCATTTGATCAGGGTCTTCACTGCTTGCATCATATTACGGAACTTCTGACGTTTCACAGGCAACGAACAAGAAATACAATAAGACGGTCAGTCAAACTACGACCGGAAACAGGCCGGGTCAAATAGATGCACCATTGATTCACTTATTGTAGGTACTATACATATTAAGATATGCAAATAATTTAGTAATTCACACTTTATATTTGCTGAATAATATATACTTTTCTAATGCCATTAATCCATTTATGCTTACGTCCAAATAAGGCACAATGGCATGCAGTGCAGTCCCGGATCAGACTCCGTATAACACGACGTCCGATCAGGGCCATCACTGCCTGCATTATATCAAGGAACTTATGTCATTTCACTGACAACAACAAGAAACACAGTTTGACAGTTAGACAAATTGCGACCGGAAACCGGCCGGCCCAAATAGTTGAGACAGTGGCGCCCACTCGGCAAAAACGGGTCAGTGGCAAAGGAGCTAAGAGCTGATAGTGAGTGATTACTCTGTAGATCATATTCCAGACCTCCAAAATAACATCTTTGTAGTAGTATCAAGGAATAGGTTCACCAGACTCGCTTTTTGACGAAGGGTGCTTTTAAACCTGTGCGTCTAACTGCTCAAAATGTACAAAATTCATTTTTCCCTTATATTTTGTTCCGTTATGAGGTGTGTTGTTATTTATAACCTACATATGTGTCACAGGGGAGGAAAAAAGAACATGACCTGACCGGGACTCGAACCCTGGACCTCTCGCATACCGTGCGAGCACTCTTGCCAACTGAGCTGCCGAGCCACACGGTCGACCTGCGACAATTTCCCCTGCTTAAGTAGATTCGTCCCCGAATCTATCGACCTGCGACGAATGCAGAACAAACTAATATTAAATCAGTTTGCCGATCTCCCCACAGAATACCGGACAGACCATCCCTGATCAGACACTGGAAACCCAGATCAGACTGCTTGAGCAGTGCGATGAAAGTTTGCAATTTGTCCATTCGATCCATGTCTACTGTTCAACGTCATCATATTGGCTGGGAATGGTCATTAAATAAGCCGTCCTGATCCACAGAGAGACTACGACAACCTGCCTCGAGCTGAATATGTATTGACAACAACGGTTTTGGCATAATAATAACATATTATTATGCTACAATAAATCGTGTCACCATTTTAACCGTTTTCACCTCAAGAATCCAGACTTAAAAGTATGAGCGACCAGTATTAATTCCTTTTCGACTATCGATGACACGACATGGAATAACTTAATTTGTACGGAAAAGTACGGCAAAATGTTTAGCTGTGCGTGGTTTTCAGTCGGTGTATAAGTGTAACTGATATATATATATATATATATATATATATATATATATATATATATATATATATATATACACCACGTCACTAATTTTACCGCAATTACATCAAAAACATGGACAGACCGGTCTGAACAACAGTGTAGACCCAGATCCAAATGAGAGATTAACAATCCTACCAGGGTCCAAACTATTATCGAACAATGGCAGAATAAGATTCTATCACATAATGATCGGACAGGTATTGAACATGCCTTCGAACATGTGCGTTCAACAAAGACCAATCAATCTGCACCTTCGCTCAGATTAGAGTCTTCACTGAGCACATTTTGGATAGACAAGGATGATAAATTTCTTCACGCGGACAATGAATACTCTGATCAGACTGCGCTAATGATCGGAAGCCTTCGATGTATTACCGTTACATGACGTCGCTTTTTGATGACGTTTGTTTATTTGTTTGTTTGTGGTTTTACGGCCCAGTCAACCCAATGGGGTCATGTCGAGCGCGGTCAGTTTACCTAAACACACGTTTACTGGGCAGGCTTAGTCCTCTAAGCGGTTAACCAGTCTTGTGCACATTATTTCGCCAGAAACTGACAACTGCCCTTCTTGAATCAGCGGAAGGGAGAGAACGACCGTAGAAAATATTTCATGATCAATCTCCACGCAAGAATATTGCCGACCTCGGCGGGGATTGAACCCGCGACCTCCTGGTCTCCAGTCGGACGGCGCATCCAACTGAGCCACCGAGGCGTCTTAGGGCAATGACGTAACGCCAAAATGTGTTATGCATTTATGCAGGCCCTGAATTTTAGATAATAAAAATGCCTATTTTGAGGCTACAAACAACTAAAACATGACGTACAATAGATACACAAAAAAGGGTTATTACACTGATATTAGTGATTATTGCCCCGCGGAGTTTACGAGTTATCACGAAAACACGCCTATATAATTATGACCCCCTAAAACCCCACTTTTATATAGTAAAACTGGGGTTTACAGGGGTATACATTATTTTTCTTATTTCTGCTCTAAACCGGCTCTAACAAATACCCACAATCTATGTTTTGAGCAGAAATATGAAAAATATCAGATTTTTAATCTGAAAGTGAAAATTACTTTTTTTTTCAACTTTTTTTGAATGTTTGAGAAATACTCATCAAGCTATGGTAACATTCTTATATATTTAGACAACGTCGTTTATTCTCCACCAACTGCGCTATGTTTTTGTGTTGCCGTCAGATTTCAAAACGAATGTATTTTTTTCTTACTTGTCGTAGTGTGAATCCTTCGAAAAATATCGCTTTTGGTGTGTTACGACCGGATGTTTAACAGGGTGTAGCTATATGATAAAATAAATTAAGTTACCAAGGAAGCAAGGAAAAGCCACTTTTACGATGTTTAGCTTTCCCGAGGAATGGAAAGAAACGATAAGGAAAATGCAAAGAAACGGTAGATCAGCACAGTTGCGACAACCAGCAAACAATCAAAGAAGAAATGCAACAGAGGATCCTCCTTGGAAGGGCCAGTAGAATAATCAAAATCTTTCAAGAAAAAAAAAAAAAAAAAAAAAATGGTGAAGAGTAGCAAAAGCCCCGGCTAAGCCAGCTAATCGGTATGACTTGTGAAACAAAGGTGACCGTCCTTCCACACAGGGCTACCTCGCATACAAAAGAGCAGATGTTGGCAAACAGCCAACAGCTCCCGCCGAGCCAGCTAACCGGCATGACTCGAGAAACAAAGGTGAACGGCGTTCAGCACGTGGCTACCTCGCTTACCGTGACCACATGAACTTCCTGGAAAATGCTCTTTGACGTCATCTGTTGTATTTGCTGTTTAAATGCAAAAACACTTTAAAAAATAATTTTCACTTAACAAAAATCAGTGAAGCGTATAAATATAAGCTGAAAAGTTACTTTTGGCTTTAAGTATATGTTCCATTTAAGCTGAAAAATTACTATTGGCTTTAAGTATAGATTCCATTTTTTTCGACGGACTCCGATTATAATGCTAGGCATCTGAAATCCTACGTATAGTTGTTGGATAGTTAGTTAAGTTTAACGGCCCAGTCAACACTATTAATGTCATGTCGGGCCGGTCAGTTTACTTAATCACATTTTTCCTGAAAAGCTGTTAATCAGGGCCCAGTTGTTCAAAGCCGAGTGATACGCAAATATGCTGAATTTTTTTGCTGAAAAAATGTGAGTAGCTTTTGCAAAGCTACTCACATTTTTCAGCAAAAAATATCAGAATATTGTATATTGAATCCGCTAAATCAGTTAACGAAATGACCCTTAACGAGCTCGTTAAGCTAACGACGCTTTGAACAACTGGGTTCAGTAGTTGTGCATATTCTTTCGACAGAAATCACCGTGTAACATCAAATCCGGAACTTGCTACTCAAAAGTACCAGCGAAACTATTATAGATCGCTGGCATGGCACACAGCAGAGTAAGCAAAAAGCTTTTTACGGGCTTTTCGAGGGTTTTGTCGTTCAGAACAAAATTAATATGTGTCGGAGAGATATCTAGCGCTTGCCTGCTTCCACGAGTCTGATAACAACTCTCTGGAATTGCTAAACAAATTGAAATCTTGACAGCCGGTACCAAAAACATATTCCATATCGTAAAAAGTACTCGTTTTGCTTTGATTAAAGACCCCTGACCTTCTTTTTCCATGCTGTAACATCCAGTTTGTCAAAACAAATAGTTGTGTATAAGTCTTAAACGAAACACCCGCTTTTTACTACAGTTTTCTCCAAACAAATAAAATCCAGAGGAGTACGGCGACTCGTATTTTTATGTACGGCAACTTTCAAAAAAGCTGAATTTTCTGTACGGCTACTTGCATCATAAACCCAGCTAGCATTCTACGTAAAACTACATCTGGCCGTCATCGGCCCGTCAGCTACCCTGACGGGCCGATGACGGCCTGATATAGATTTACGTAGAATGCTGACTGGGAAAGTGCCCCTTTCGAAACCACTGATTACAATTTTGACACCGTTAGGAAAGAAACACTTTTCGAGGGTTGAGCGCAAGACTATGGTAACTCAAACATATTTTTGAAACCCTTGTTTAGGGGCAACTTGGACCCCTTTGTAAACAATGCAAATTTAGGTGCCATTGCTCATACGAGCAATGGCACCTAAATTTTCATTGTTTACAGAAAGAAATGTTGTAATCTTCATAACGCCTTCATGGTGAGGAGATTAGGTTTGGGGAAAAACAACCATCTGACTTACGCCAGTCTTGCGCTCAACCCTCGATTTGTAGCTATCATGTTTGGGTTCATCAAACCGTTTCTAGTGCCGACAGTATTCGGGAACCAATCGATTCTTGCATGCTACAGATGGAGATTTGTGACACCTACATCAGTAAGCGGGGCATATTTTTTTTTCGAATTTTTTTTATCGTTGCTTTCGCATTCTTTGATTACTGTAAATACCTAGGGCATATTGTAGAAACAGTCTGTCCCCGGTTGTTCAAAACAGCGAAAGGAACCTTCCTTTCGCAAAAGGAAGGTTCCTTTCGCAAAAGAAAGTTTATCTGTTGAATTCAAATAGTTCCTACTTCGATTTGTTGATGCTTACAACTAGGCTGGAAGTGATTTTATGTTTTAAAATTGACCTTTACAGTAAGGGGAATGGGTTTCATTGACTAAAATTTAGAACTTCGAAAGGGGTTCATTCCTTTTGCGAAATGACGATTGTTCAAATGAAAGGGTCCTACAGTGATCATACTATTTTTCAGTTATTTTAAAATATACTTGTGGCCAAAATTTGTTTGTTTGTTCTTCTTTTAGTTGTTTAAAGTAGTATTTAATCATTTATAGATTCGAAATCGGAGTATGGAATTTGAATTTAAACAAAACTCACTGAGGTGCATGCATATTATATTTTTCATCTTACATATTCGTTTTCGTTTTAATACAGTTTAGAAACGACAAAGCTAACAAAAACTCTTGTATAAAAAGTGTTCATCTCCTTTTAGAAAAAGGTGATGATTTCTCGTGATTAACGTAAAATATAATATACGCACGAGAACAATTCATTTTCAATGCACACATACAGACCGAAATTCATACAACATTCTAATACTATCCTATAATTATACATCGATCTCTAGTATTACAGAATATTACAAATAACAAAATACAGAAAAAAAATATTAAATTGAAAAAAAAAAAGAAAATAAAAAAAAAATAAAAAATAAATAAATAATAATAAAAAACCCAAAAAGGGCCATGATGGCACTGGATCGCTAACCTGATCCATACTGTACAAATGAAATGATAGGTTATATAAGGTGGAGTAGAGGGTTTGAGCAGCTACGGTACACGACATTTCTGTAAAAATATTTCAAAATCAGTCTAGCTGTTTAGGAGGAGAAGTCGTTTCAATATTTGCCTATTTTAAGCTCTGGCGGTCACCATGTTCTGTGGAGCAAAATGATTTTGAGCAATTTTGTTAGAGGGTCACCCATAAAAAATTCGTGTGAAATTATTTCCAAATCTGTCTACTCTTTTAGAGGAACAAGTCATTTAAACGTTTTTTTTTTTTTTTTTTTTTTCTGTTTTAATCTGTTGTGGCCATCTTGTTCAGAGAGTGGAATGATTTGAGTAATTTTGATAGACGGACACCCAAAAACATTCCTGTGAAATCAATTCAAATTCAATCCACCCATTTAGGAGGAGAAGTCGTTTGATTTTTTTTCTAATTTTAGCACTGGCGGCCACCTTGTGTAGCATTGTAAACGGTTTGAGCAATTTCAAAAGAGTGTCGCCAAAGTAAGATTCCTGTGAAATTATTTTAAAATTCGTCCATCTGTTTGGGAGAAATCATTAAAAGTTTGTTGTTTTTTTTTGTTTTTTTTTTAGCACTGGCGGCCATTTTGTTCATTGGAGCGGAACAGTTTGAGCAATTTTGGTAGAGGGTCACCAGTGGAATATTCGTGTGAAATTCTTTAAAAAAAATCCACCGATTTAGGAGAAAAAAATGTTTAAATGGTTTTCTATTTCTAGCTCTTGCTGCCATCCTGTTTAGCCGAGCGGAACAGTTTGAGCAATTTTCGTAGAGGGTCACCCAAGGCACATTCCTGTGAAATTATTTCAAAACACATCCAGCGGTTTAGAGTAAGTCGCTTAAATGTTGTTTTTTTTTTCCTTCTAGTTTTAGCTCTGGCGACCATCTTGTGCATCGGAGCAGTACGAGTTGAACAAGTTTGATAGAGGGTCACCCAAGGAACAGTTCTGTGAAATTATTTTTAAATCCATACACCAGTTTAGGAGGGAAAATCTCTTAAAGGTTTTTTTTTCTAATTTTAGCTCTGGTCACCATCTTGTTCATCAGAGCGAAACAGTTTCAGCAATTTTGGTAGAGGATCATCCAAGGAACATTTCTGTGAAATTATTTTATAATCGAGCCATTGGCCTAGGAACGATTTTAGCAAATTTGGAAGAGGGTCATTCAGGGAACATTTCTATGAAATTATTTTGAAATCGGGCCATTGGCCTAAAAAGGAGATGTCATTTAAAGTTTTTTTTTTTTTATTTTTATTTTTTATTTTTATTTTTAATTTTAGCTCTGACGACCATCTTGTTCAGTGGAGCGGTACGATTATAGCAAGGTTGAAAGAGAATCACCCAAGGAACATTTCTCTGAAATAAGTTTGAAATCGGGCCATTGGCCTTGGAAGAGAAATCGTTTAAAGGTGTTTGCTATTTTTAGCTCTGGTGGCCATCTTGTTTAGCGTAGCGGAACGGTTTGAGCAATTTTGGTAGAATGTCACCCAAAGAAAAGCTCTGAGAAATTATTTTGAAATCAGGCCATTGGCCTAGGAGGAAATGTCGTTTATTTATTTATTTTTTTTATTGTTTTATTTATTTTTTTAATATGTTTTAGCTCTGGCGGCCATCGTTTTACATGGAGCGTAAAGGTTTGAGCAATTGTGGTAGAGGGTAACCCAAAAAACATTTCTGTGAAATTATTTCAAATTCTGTCCAGCAGTTTTAAAGAAGTTGACGGACACACGGACGGACGACGGACAAAGACCGATCACATTTGCTCACCTTGAGCACTTAGTGCTCAGGTTAGCTAAAGAAACAAACTTTCTTTCACAGACAAGGGTTTTTCTTTCGCGAAAGGAAGTTCCTTTCACGATAGTATTAAGGACGCAACCATCTTTAAAACGAAGTAAAACTATTCGAGCTCAATAGAAAAACTTCATTTCGTAGAAAAAACAAACAAACTTCCTTTCACGAAAGGCGGGTTCCTTTCGCTGTTTGACAAGCCCGTCTGTCCCTGGTGTTCTAATTCGTTATGAAAAGCAGATCGACAATAAAAGTAGCGACGAATGGCAAATTATGTCCAGCAAACCTTTGTATATACCAACACTGACAGTTGCAAAACATGTTAGAATACACTCGACACGTCTTTCGACTGTGTGACGTCAGTACAATTGATAGCTACCACCCAGTAAGCATTCTTTATAAATCTATCATTTTATTGTCAAGATTTTGCATAGGCGTGTTTCCAAAATGTGTTTACCGCTTTGTTTTTCAACCATGATACGTGTTTCTGTTGCAGGTTTCAACGCCCTTCACGTGCGTTTATTGTCAAAAGACGACGGTAGATTTCAAAGAGACAGTGAATCATTTTGTGATAGAACATTATAATAAAGAAATCAAATTTATATCTGCGAACACTTAATGTCGAAATAATTCCAGAATTATGTCGGCTACAGATTCGAGAGATAACATTAAATAAAAGCAAAGGAACAAATCCTTTAACGAGCTCGTTAAGCTAACGATGTTTTTAACAACAGAGCTCTGGTCTAGTAAACTGACCAACCGGCAAACAATATGTCGTTCTACAAATAATTTGTCGATCTTACAATGATACCACATTACGAAAGCACGCCTATTCAAATATATAGAAAATTTCACCTCCAAAAAAATGAAAATTTTCAGATAAAAACTCTGATAGTTTTCATGCTTCTGCTCAAAAACATAGATTGTGGGTACTCGTTAGAACCGCCTCACCGAGGCGGTTCTAACGAGTACCCATAATCTATGTTCTGAGCAGAAATAAGAAAAAATATTGTATACCCCTTTAAACCCCAGTTTTACTATATAAAAGTGGGGTTTCAGGGAGTCAAAATTATATAGGCATGCTTTCGTGATGATTTGTCGTTCGGATGTTTGATGACGTCAGATATCGAATGTTCATGATTTTTCGTTAGAAATGGAAAAAAAAAGTACATGTTGGTACAGGTTCGGAGCTTTACCTAGAGATACCATCTACATGTAACTATCATGCCCGGGCATTACGAAAACATTCCTATTCAAATATAGTGAGAATTTTATCACAAAAAAAGGAGAAAACTTTCAGATAAAAAATTCTGGTAGCTTTCATATTCCTGCTGAAAACATACATTGTGGGTTCGGCGAGGCGGTTCTAACGAGTACCCACAATCTTATGTTTTTGAACCAAAATAAGAAAAAAATGAATACCCCTGTAAACCCCTGGTTTATTGTATAAAAGTGGGGTTTAAGGGGGTCAAAACTATATCAAAACTATATAGGTATGTTTTCGTGATGGGTAAAATATGCATTGAACAATGCACTGAACATCTGCGTCATAGCACTTTATGTATAATTTTTAACAGCGAAGCGCCGTACAATTCCTAGCAAGATGCCGTACAGTATTTTACACGTTACATGTACGCCTGGCTCGTACGAACCCCCATCTCGAACAAGCTCCCATCTTACAACATGAAAGTCGTAATAAAGGAATGAAGCATAGCTCTAACCACTGAGCGAAAGAGTCAACTCCCTGACGCAGCTGTCAGAGATTGAATATATACCTACAAGCTATGCGAAATCTGCCATGGCAAATTATTGAAGATAGGAGTGATAGGCTGTAACATAACATACGTAGTGTCGAAAGTTGCCGTACTCCAGCCTTCGATCATTTTAGCTTGTTTTATTTTTATTCAGTTCCATTATTGTCTGGCAAAAAATTACTGATACAACATAAGCAGCAATGAATGGAGAATGAAAGATTGTCACAGCAGTTTCTGTCAAAAATTCACAGGTTTGTGAAGCTGCCATATTTATTTCGCAATACCAGCCACGTACCAGCCGACTCATTTCTGTATTAAAATAGCATTTTATAAAGCTTTTTCTTAATTTCTATACAATAATTTCAGAGAAAAATAAGTTTAATTTCTGACACTACGTAATTACGCCAAATTAAGCGATTACCTACCGTCGACAGCATCCTGGTTCACGTTCATCTGGTACTTTTGAGTAACTAGTTCCGGAGTCGATGCTACATGGTGGAAATACGTAGAGCTTTACACTTTTTATTCGCGACGGTAAATGTTTACGACTAACATTTTATTTTTGACGCAATAGAAAAAAAAAAAAAAAAAAAAAAAAAAAATAAAACACCCTCCGTGTTATTCAGTATTTCTTGTTGTGGAAATAAGATTATCAAGTACATTTTGCCACATATTTACGCAGTAATTATCACTTCTTATCACTTCTCGGAAGAGTAACTGACTTATACACTTATAAAAGACACATTTTCAATAAGTCCATAATAGACCTTACTCGCCGTGGATTTCTGTACGTGGAATAATAAACCTTTTCTTCCGCGTTGCGCATCAAAGGTAACCGCAACATCAGAAAAAGTAGCTTTCATTACGAAAACATATCTAAATAATTTTGACCCCCTTGAACCCAACTGTTATATAGTAAAACTGGGGTTTACAGGGGTATACATTATTTTTCTTATTTCTGCTCAAAAACATAGATTGTGGGTACTCGTTAGAACCGCCTCGGCGAGGCGGTTCTAACGAATACCGACAATCTATGTTTTGGCAGAAATATGAAAAAATATCAGAAATTTTATCTGTAAAGTTTCAGTTTTTGGTGGTGAAATTTTCAATATATTTGAATAGGCGTGTTTTCGTAATGGGTATATGTGCGCCCAATGAAGATTCGGAACAGTCTGTGCATTTGCCATTACGAAAACACGCCTATTAAAATATATTGAAAATTTCACCACCAAAAACTGAAAATTTTCGGATAAAAATTCTAATATTTTTCATATTTCTGCTAAAAACATAGATTGTGGGTACTCGTTAGAACCCACAATCTATGTTTTTGAGCAGAAAAAAGAAAAATAATGCATACCCCTGTAAACCCCATTTACAATATAAAAATGGAGTTTAAGGGGGTCAAAATTATATAGGCATGTTTTCGTGATGCACAGTATGATCAGAATCTTCACTGGACGCTTTTTGGATATAGTCAAATTTCAATGGCTCGAACATCTTTAGGACCATGGAAATTTGTTCGAGAGATGGGTAGTTCGAGCCAATGAGATTTAATCATGGCACCAGGTCGGGAAGCAAATGGCGATAATTTATGGAAATGTTTTCGATCTTCAACAAAATAATGGTATGTTGCGTGTACTCATTAGAATCGCCTCGATGCGGCAATTCTAATGAGTACACACAACATACAATTTCATAATAAAGTAAGAAAATTTCCCTTAAATATGTGTTCTTGAGCTATCGGAAAAATTCCGTAAGGACTCAAAAATGAGTTCGAATAAGCCATGGTAAACGAGCCATCGGTGTTCGAGCCATCGAAGTTCGACTAAACAGAGATGCAAAGTTCCTTCATGAGGACAACAAAGTCTCTGATTAGACTGTATGGATGCGTAGGCTGATTTCAGTCTTCACTGGACGCACGTCTGAAGGTACGTTTTCTGACATTGCGTCTAAATTGATACATGCGTCATGTTTGTCACAGTTTGCTGATG
Source organism: Anodontia alba (assembly GCA_964016985.1). Classification (NCBI taxonomy): domain Eukaryota; kingdom Metazoa; phylum Mollusca; class Bivalvia; order Lucinida; family Lucinidae; genus Anodontia; species Anodontia alba. The sequence continues at coordinate 21,598,341 of OZ024830.1, forward strand.
TAAAGGATATTTAAACTAAGATAAAACCGGTCGTCAGCATCAGAACTCTTAAGAACTTCAACGACATAAGACAACGAAGACAAACGTCCAGAAAAGAAGAGTAATACCATTTACTAAGAAAATATAACTGACGAAGAAGATAACTTTAACCAAACGCAATGACGGTTTCCCCATTACTACTTTCTTTATTCTTCATTTTCATCAGGTATGTACACACTTATTATTTGATTGTAATTGTTTTGCATATTTGCAAACATTGAACCAAATAACTTCAATATTTTTTCTCTTTTCAAAATCAAATGAGTCACAAAGACATATAACGTTGTAATAATGTCGTTTCGATGACGTCGCGGCGACGTCGAAACATTATTACGACATCGTCTGTTTACCAGGGAAATTGTATCCGCGCAGACTGACCAGTCTTCGATGTCCACATGAAGAAACAGAATCCTTCGCTATCCAAACTGTACCCAGTGAAGATTCTGATCAGACTGTGCGAATGTGCAGGCTGATTCTAATCTTTGCTCAGCGCACTTATCCAAGTGTACGTTTTGCAATGTTGCAGCTAATATTATTTGCTATCCAACTGCAAATGCTTTGAGTCAAAAAATACGCAACTGGTCCCCATTGAAGACTTCTCAGACAGCGCAGACCTTTTGACCATTTGGTAGCCAAAGAATCCGCAGCAAAGTCTGATGAGTGCAAATTACATTGCTGCATATCGAGGGTTGAGCGCAAGACTGTAGTAAGTCAGATGCTTGTTTTTCCCCAAACCTAATCTCCTCACCATGAAGGCGTTATGAAGATAACAACATTTCTTTCTGTAAACAATGAAAATTTAGGTGCCATTGCTCGTATGAGCAATAGCACCTAAATTAGCATTGTTTACAAAGGGATCCGTTGCCCCTAAACAAGGGTTTCAAAAATATGTTTGAGTTACTATAGTCTTGCGCTCAACCATCGATATGAAGCTACTTAATAAAACCGAGACTCTACTTTTCACTCAGCTGTCATTACTAAAACACGCCTATTCAAATATATAGAAAATTTCACCTCAAAAAACTAAAGTTTTCAGATTAAAAAAAAAAACAACTCTTGATATTTTTCATATTTCTGCTCAAAACTTAGATTATGGGTTCTTGTTAGAACCGTCTCACCGAGGCGGTTCTAATGAGTACCGACAATATGTGTTTTTAGCAGAAATAATAAAAATGATGTATACCCCTGTAAACCCCAGTTTTACCATATAAAATGTTTTCGTGAAGGGTGTGTTCTTTGTTTCCAAAGACAATCTTTTAGATTTTTTTAATGAGAATGTATTTGCCGAAACTAAGTTGCGTCTATAGTGTTCGTATATGCTTATAAGCATAGTCTTCTGTCACAGTTTAGTTATAACACAGATACATTACATTGCAGTCATATAACTGCAATTCTGATAACAACTGGTGCAACCAATATGCCTTTCGGAGTTATGAATAGAATTTATTTGATTCGTTGTAGTTTGTCAATTTCTCCTGCCCCTGAAACAATCTTTTTCAATTCAATAGTCTTTTAATCCTACCCTTGCTGTACACGACATGCCCTGTCTTAGCAAACAGTGCAGATCCAGATCAACTGGCCTCTGAAGAAGCCAACTGATCTAGGTCGGCACTGTTTGTCATTAAATATGTAAATTTCTATCAAAAACCCTGATCAAGTAATCTGATTGGCTGGAAATTAGAAGTTGGCGTGGCATCTTAATTTATTCAGCAGGACAAGGGTTAAGTTAGAATAAAGATTTTGGCCGCGCCATGCGAAAATGAGCCTTCGGGCATATGTGGATAGCGAAGGCCAAGATCAGCCTGCGCATCTCAGACTGAGACTGCCCTGCCTTCGCTAACAGAATCATTGGACACTATAGGGTGTATAAGTGGACAGATACCCGGATGATACTTTGCGCATGCGTGGGATGCTAAATTTGAGCATTTTTCGCATGCTCGAAGACACATATTCCCTTGGCGGGGCTCATTCAATAGAAAAACACTCGTTACAGTAATTACACTGTTTTGTTCGTAAACTTGATTAAAGTCTTTTGTTTTTCGTAATAACTGTTTTCATTCTCTTTTTCAGTTTCTCGAAGACTGTAGATGCTCGCCCTAAACCGAGGCCATCCTCAATCCAAGGTTTCATTATCATGTCGTCCAAAGCAATGGAGAAATATGCTGATATGTCTGAACATATCTTCAATTTAGCAAGATATATTGGAAGCCAAAAAGGAAAACACACCAACATAAAAGATAAACAGGAAGACACCTTAAGCTCATCAGCACTTGGCAACGTTCCGAAACCAGTTCACAATGGCAATAAAGGAATCTGGACACGATACGGATATCGGGCTGGTGGACACAACAGTCGTCTTCCGATCGACAGTTTGGCCAGCAGTCTAATTGGAAAATAATTGGTAAATTATCTCCTTTGAGGACTCATACTCTGAATCGAAATTTATTTCTTCTCTAGAACATTATAGTCGGCATTTGTCTGATACAAACGTATCACTGGAACAAACATTTTCTGATTGCAGAACTGATCTCGAGTGCTCGCGTTCCAATACCTGACATTGCTCACGTTCAGGCATCGATGAAACACAACACAGCTACAAGCGCTACAGAGGAGCTTATTTACCCGTAACTATTTCAACCAAAATACTCTTTTTTTGCAAACAGTGTAGATCCTGATGAGACGGCTCATCATGAGCCGTCTCATCAGGATCTACACGGTTTGCCATTCTGTTTTGATTTTTGACTAAGACCGCTATTTGCAATAATTTTTCTGACATGATTCAGAGATGGAAGAGTCCACTTCAGAAACGCAGTGATGAAAGGGTTATGGGAGCTTAATACACTGGGTGCGCCATGGTTTTCAAGATAAGACAAATTTTGTGACTCCCTATTTGCATTTCTACGCATCGAACCCCTACTGAAAAGTGGTCTAGTCTAAAAGGGAAGAATCACCTTGTTTTTAATAAGGAGGCAAAACAATTTTGAAAGTCACTTCATCTGAAAGTGAATCATTTTCCCTAAATATTCGGAAGCAAGATTTTATCAAAGGGTGTAGGTCCACATCAAACTGCTCTGAATGGAAAGGGTTGACAAGGGACTGCACTTTTTTTCGATTCTATCACAGCAGGTTTGATACAGAATTAAACTGACTTGTTTAAGAACAAAAATAGTCACCAATTACGATTATCGAATATTACTGAGAGTAAAAAAAAGTAAGATTCATCATAAACCTCTATTAGCTAGTGTGTCTGTGTGTGTGTGTGTGTGTGTGTGTGTGTGTTCTCTATATATGCTGATATCAACTGGCGCAAAGCGAAACTATTGATAAGACCGCGCCAATTCGCTTGCTGATTAAGCCGTCCACTGCCCACACTTTCATGTGATGAATCTCAAATAATCAAAGGTGGCTTTTTCCATACTACGGAACCCAGCAGCATCTGTGAAGTTTATTCGAGCCTTCGTTTTCTTCCAAGGGAGACAAGTCTATTAAAACAATGTAGCTTCCTTTTTGAAAGGGATCTAATTTAAATGGCAAGCATTTGCTCCCATTGGAAGGCAGGGCATGTACGTTTGAAAAATGGGTGTATATCGTGTATATCTTTAATTTGAAGAAGAAATCAAATAAATTTCAGCCTACGATAATAATAAAGACAAAGAAAAACAAAATGCGTTGTTTTCATTTACCCATCTAATAAATAATGCTCCCCGCCAGAAAAAAGAAATACCCAACGGATGCAACCACTGCAGGACATTATAATTCTAAGCATCCGCGTTGTCAAATTTGGGTTTACGACTTCCTTTAACATTTGAAAACATAGATCCTGGTGAGACTACGTAGATGTACAGATCTATGTCTCAGTTGGCTGCTGATGTCAGAAGGTTGTTTTCTATTTTGAGCACTATATGATCGGGAAACAAAGGAAACCCCTTATGCCATATGCGAGCCCCGGGATGCGAACAGTGGAGACATTAATCAGACGCTCATCAAAAAAGCTTTCACAGGACCCCTTCCTCTACTTGTCAGTGCGTTCGAAGGTGTCCACTGATTCGAGTAATAAAAACTCTGATCTGAGGCTGGCATCTAATCGGTTGCTTTATATGGGATTAACACACACACACACACACACACACACACACACACACAGATTTGTTTTGTCTCAGCATCTAGACATATTAATTACTGCCAGGATTTTTTAACTGTTTAGCGGCTAAAAAAATGCTATCGGTATCATAAACTTCGTAACACATTTACGAAATCCTATCATCAGCACTTTGAAACTAATTTAAAATAAGACAGTGACTTTACCTTTTTCTCTCTCTCTCTCTCTTTTTTCTTTTTTTCTAAACACGCTCCAGCATAATCTATTGATTTGTTTAGTGACATACTATACATATACATGAGAGTTGTAAATCAGTCTGTTGTCAGAACAATGCAAATAAAATATTAAAGACAAAAAAGATGCTTCCTGATCGTTTGTCGTATCATTGATAAGAGTCTGGGCACAGCAAAACCTAGTATACTGTCAATAAACCATAGACTGGTAAAAAATATTAAAAAAAAAACAAAACAAAAAAAACAAACAAACAAAAAAAAACAACAAAAAAACAAAACAAAAAAAAACATAAAAATAAGATCGTCCGGGTCATTAACTTATCTTTGATAAGACTAGGCATAACAAAACCTAGTATACTGTCAATAAACCACAGACAGGCATAGACCTAATATGAGAATTTACTGTTTGCTTATTTATCTGTTCCACAGATAATGTCATATGAGTCGGGCATAGCAATAGTCCTACAAAAGTTATTACAATTCAGAAGGCCTCTTTTCAACCCCTACTGGTCTCATTTTATCTGCAATATAAAAGGAATGGATACAAAGCAGCTATTATGCGACAGGCTGCATGTTTCGTGCTAATCTGAGACAGAGCACGACGGTGGACAGGATGAAAACGTAACGACGACCCTGTCCTAAACTTACTTCATGGAGATCTGTCCTGGACCTTACTGGTAAGTGGCAGGGCTCGTCGTGGTTTACTTGTGGTTTTATTTTGCTATGACCGCCACTGTGCAGTGGAGTGCTCTTGTTTGTTTCATCATATGTTGATAACGTTCTTCATATTTTGTATGAAAGATGTTCTAGAAGAGCCATATTCACAGAACATAGCCTACCAATGACAACATAGCCTAACATTGACAACATAGCCTACCAATATCAACATAGCCTACTAATAAAAAACATAGCCTACCAATGACAACATAGCATATCCAATGACAACATAACCTTCCAATGACAACAGAGCCTACCAATGACACTACAGCCTACCAGTTACAACAAAGCCTACAAATGACACCATGGCCTACCATGACAACATAGCCTACCATGACAACACAGCCTACCAATGACAATGGCAAACAGCGAGGATCCAGATCAGGGGCAGCAGAACGCGGTATCTGATCAGGGTCTGCACTGTTTACAAAAATTATAGGAAGTTAAGGATTATATAAAATAGTCTTAAGTCCCCGTTCAGGACCATTTTACCAGCCTACACTCAGAGACAATCGACCCAACAGTGTTGTCAGTGCTTTGATTCAACCAAAATATGGATACAAGGTGTAGGAATCGTCAAACCTGGAAAGCAGTGAAGAGGTCCGGTTAAGCATTACGCCCTAAACCACCTATCACCCGACCCGCGGCTATAGTAAGCATGAACATTTTACAATGGTCCTCTTTTATGGACGAACCGTATAGACTGAGGTCAAATGTTATGAAACCAAACGTGATTATAATGATCAGACACGTCTCAAAATTATCTCGATACTGAAAATAAAAGGGACTTAATCCACTTCGCAGATTTTCCGCCAAATTAGGACAACAGTTGTGACTTCCTGTTTGGGTTCTGGAACACCATGTCCCTTCTATAAACGGGTATAACCTAGCAATAAAGGGAGTAAATTTCTTCCTTGTAGAGTAGACCTCTTTTCAGAATGGAGACAAAAACAATTTGACAGAGTTACTTCCACATGTAAATGTATTCATTTCCCGTTAGGTATTCGCTACCGTTTTTGAAGTATGTAAGGTACATGTAGGACACGTGCAAGGTAAGCATTTCTAGCTTCTGTCGAGTCACATTTTACCCTTAGCACTCTAGGTAAAATTTCAGCATAGAAATAATTTTTCATATTTTTACCCCAAAAAAGGGGTTTGCCATTCTATGCAAATTGTCTCAAATGAAGACAATTTTCATGACGTCATATCCTGTTTTTCTAGGAAATATAAGAAAAATGTAATCAATTTGTCGTCTGCTGAATAAGCCCAGACAGTGGTAAAGGTTAACAAGAGATTTTCAAAACACTGCAAACAAAACAGGATAATAATGAAAACGTAAATAAAACAAACTCTACCTCTAGAAATGAACAATAAAAAAAAAACATCAACAACAAAAGAGAATTTGGAATCGAAACCTTACCCCTTAAAACGCCAAGAAAACCTGCATCTGAAATGTCTGTTTATGTCGTCTGCTAATTATTCTTGCAAACTTTTCAAACCTACAGGTAAACAGGGTGCATACAGGCAAACAGGGTGGACCCTGATCAGACTGCTCCTAGATGAGCAGTCTGATCTAGGTCCACACTGTTTGCAAAAATGACTTTTAAAATCACAAGCAGATGACAAAGCAGACGACAACTGTTGTGATTGGCAGTTTAAGGGTTAAAAAAACTTCCACCGCTGTCCAGCTACAGATTTAGTTCTTCTTTGTTTCGGCGTCTGTGGTTTCATATGTGGCGTTGTTTTGTCCTTGTTTGTTCCTCATCTCTCCTTGTTTTCGTGCCTCGGGAGGTTTGTGCTACGTGGCTGTGGCTTTGTGTTGAGGTTTTACGGCCCAGCTAACCCAGTGGTGTCATGACAAGCGCGGTCAGTTTACCTAACCACATTTTTACTGGGCAGGCTTAGTCCTCTAAGCGGTTAACCAGTATTGTGCGTATTCTTTCGCCTGAAACTGATAACTACAGCCCTTCTTGAATCAGCGGAAGGGAGAAAATGACCGTAGAAATATTTCATGATCAGTCTCCACGAAAGACCTGGCGGAAGCCGAAACGGAAAGCTCCTGATAATCAAACTGACAACCGAGGCCGGCTCGTGGCTGTGGCATTTCCTGGGTATCTTGACTCTTTGGATACTAGCTTTTTACATCCATTGTTAAAGGCTACATTAAAAGTAAACGATATAAATGGAGTTACCAGTGAAAAGCCAGAATAACGAAGCACCACTTTCCCAAAGCACCGAAGAACAGAAGAAGAATAAACACTGATAAAACAAAACAGAAGCGTACGGATATAGGTCTGCACTAGGGGGAACAGCCTTGAAATGGTCAAAAGAAACTCTACTGTGGGCGGGGTGCCTAAATCACTCACGAAAGCTCATCCTTATATACGGAGTCAGGTCCAGAATTTACAACGAGAACACAAAACCAAAGAAAGCGCGAAGCATCAGGAAAACATACCTATATAATTTTGACCCCCTTAAACCCCAATTTTATATAGCAAAACTGGGGTTTACAGGGGTATACATTATTTTTCTTACTTCTGCACAAAACATAGATTGTGGGTACTCGTTAGAACCGCCTCGACGAGGCGGTTCTTACGAGTACCCACAATCTGTTTTGTGCAGAAATATAAAAGAATATCAGAATTTTTTATCTGAAAATTTTCATTTTTTGGTGGTAAAATGTTCAATATAGTTGAATAGGCGTGTTTTCGTAATGCAAGAAATGAGCCAGCTCAGGATTTCAACAAAACAGCCTGAGTATACACGCAGTCTGATCAGAGCTTTTGCTAGTCGCTTAGACCTTTTTATTGTAAGCTATCCTTAGAAAAAGAAACCAAGCCTTTAAGCTAAAACGACTGCTGCACAGGCTGATCTATGTCTACACTTGTTAGAATGCCAATTTATTGGAAATCTGCTGCTGTGGCTCTCATACATTGTAAATGAACCTTGAAAGCAATACATGTACACATACAAAACTGAAAATAACTGCAGCGTCGAGTTTATCTTTGGTGGACTACATGTAGCTCGTTTCGGCCAATTACGCCTCATCAGTGACCTGACACAATCTTTATAAGAAGATCAGGCCCCGTGGTTATAAAATTGTTTTCATGCTCAACTCAGCTGAGCATGAAATTTTTCCTGCTAATAAATCTCAAATTGCTAATTGCAAATTTGTTCTTGTTAAACGTAGCTAAGCATGAAAATTTCTCTGCTAATAAATATGAAAATGCCAACTGTTGTTGGTATTTTCATATTTTTTAGCAGAGAAAATTTCATCCTCAGCTGAGTTGAGCATGAAAACAGTTTTATAACCTCGGGAATGATCGCTACTGCCCAGAAAATAAAGCATACTAGAGTCGTTTAAGGCCACCACATAGTACTATCACAAAGTAAAGCCGTCGGTGACCACATTAACATCATAACAAGAAATCATACCATATGAAAACAGATCAGAAAGCAAAGCGGACAGCCGAAAACTGTAACCAAATTATTATTACAACAGTCACGTACCGCGTCTCAATATCCGCCTTGGAACAGGCATCAGCACAGATCGCTGAGAACACCCTTCTTAGTTACAGATTCCGCGACATAATATCCGCCTTGGAACAGGCATCAGCACAGATCGCTGAGAACACCCTTCTTAGTTACAGATTCCGCGACATAATATCCGCCTTGGAACAGGCATCAGCACAGATCGCTGAGAACACCCTTCTTAGTTACAGATTCCGCGACATAATATCCGCCTTGGAACGGGCATCAGCACAGATCACTGAGAACACCCTTCTTAGTTACAGATTCCGCGACATAATATCCGCCTTGGAACGGGCATCAGCACAGATCACTGAGAACACCCTTCTTAGTTACAGATTCCGCGACATAATATCCGCCTTGGAACGGGCATCAGCATAGATCACTGAGAACACCCTTCTTAGTTACAGATTCCGCGACATAATATCCGCCTTGGAACGGGCATCAGCACAGATCACTGACAACACCCTTCTTAGTTACAGATTCCGCGACATAATATCCGCCTTGGAACGGGCATCAGCACAGATCACTGAGAACACCCTTCTTAGTTACAGATTCCGCGACATAATATCCGCCTTGGAACAGGCATCAGCACAGATCACGGAGAACACCTTCCTTGGTTATGATGCAACTTCAAGTTAATATATGTTCGGGTTCTCTACTTCACAGGTGCAGAATAACAGTCACACACGAGCCGCAAAGGCACGAAATGTTTGTGTTGCTGTTCTACGGCCGAGACAAACCAATGACAAAGGTAAATTTGAGCGCGGTCAGTTTACCTAACCACACCATTACTGGGCGGTTTAGTCCTCTCAGCGGTTAACCAGTATAGTGCACATTCTAAGTGACAACTGTCCTTCTAAAATCAGTGGAAGGGAGAGAATGACCACAGAGAATACTTCATGGTCAAATCTCCACGAAAGAATGTTGCCGACTCGGCGGGGGTCGAACCAGCAATTACCTCCTGATCACCAGTCAGACGCGCATCCCACTGAACCACCGAGGCCGGCAGGCACGAAACGTAAATTCCGACATATGCGCCCTATGACGGATTGGAGCGGCCTGCGTGTTCGCAGTCTGATCAGAATCTGCAATTTAGGATATCCAAGGATGCAAAGTTTCATGCGGCCAACGAAGACTGATCAGACAGAGAGAATGCGCAGGCTGTTTGTTCGTTGGGCGCACATGTCAGGAGGTACTTTTTCACATATTGGCTGACACATCTACTCACAATCAGTATGAGGAATCAAAGCAGAGGGTTCAACGGCGATCTGAAGCCAGACGGCAAGAAAGACCATAGTATATGTATTTCGAAATAGCGTTGCTGCATTGCGTTCGACGACCGCAGATATTACCCGAATGGTCATTACAATCCTATAACATAACGAATCGAACCGCAATGTCCAAAAACACACCTTCCGGTATGTGCGCCCAACGAAGACTCAAATCAGCCTGCGCAGGTTTTTCAGTCTTCGAGGTCCGCATGAAGAAACAACTTTGGCATTCGTGCAGTCTGATCAGAATCTTCACTGAGCGCACGTCAAAAGGTGTTTCATGACGTTGCGACTCTTTCCTTATATGTAACTATCTTTTTTCTTGTAACAAACATAAGGCCTTTTCTCAACCCTTCTCTTGCTGAATACCACATGCCCTATCTTAGCAAAAAGTGTAGATCCAGATCAGTCGGCTTCTTCAGAAGCCGACTGATCTGGATCTGCACTGTTTGTCATTAAATATGTATATTCCTATAAAAAAAAACAAACGATCTAGTAACCCGATTGGCTGGAAATTAGAAGTGGGCGTGGCATCTTTATTCAGCATGACAAGGGTTAAATTAGGAGATAGCGCGGCATTTAGGTGCGTCGAGATACACCTTGAAACTAAAGTTACCCCTTAAACTGTGGGTATATTTTTCAGTAGATGACATATTCAAACATTTTCTTACGTTTCCAAGAATTTGACATTTCATACAAATCGTCTCCAATGGAGACAATTTGTATGAAATGTCAAATTCTGTTTCCTTGGGAAAATAAAAAAATATCACTAATTTGTAGTCTTCTAAATATACCCAAAGGGTGGTAAAGATTAAGGTATGATTGGGCGTGTATGTGTGTGATTTTTGCAGTTGACCACTCCAAGGCAGTATTTTTCTATCCACTTCCTTTCGCTTGTCTGTTCTGGTTTCCTTTGTGTTGGTCGTTACACTCATTCAACTCTTATCCGATGCCTTGGGAGTGTTATGTTCTGTGACTGTTGCCATTCCTGGGTATTCATGTTAGTTTCGTATGTAGATTATATTTTTATTTCCTTTTGGGATCAATGAACCCATTCTTATAACTTTGACCCATTACGAAAACACGCCTATTCAAATATATTGAGAATTTTACCACCAAAAAAACGAAAACTTTCAGATGAAAAATTCGGATATTTTCCATATTCCTGCTCAAAACATAGATTGTGGGTACTCGTTAGAACCGCCTCGCACCACAATCTGTTTTTGAGCATAAATAAGAAAAATAATGTATACCCCTGTAAACCCCAGTTTTACTGTATAAAAGTGGGTTTAAGGGGGTCAAAATTATATAGGCGTGTTTTCGTGATGCAAATTCGAATGCTTGGTTTGTATTAACCAATTTATGCCGAGTGGACTCTTCTACATTAACTCTTTGGTCTAGTTCATTCAAATATTAGGAGTGTCCGGCTGTTTTTTTTTTATTTATTGTAAACTTGTTTTATAGAATTTCCTGTTAAAAATGCAAGCAGTGTAGACACGGATAAGATGCCGCGTTCTGTGGCGTCTGATCAGGCCATTGTCTCTTATCACGAAAACACGCCTATATAGATTTGACCCACTTAAACCCCACTTTTATATAGTAAAACTGGGATTTACTGGGGTATACATTATTTTTCATATTTCTGCTCGAAAATAGAGGCGGTTCAAACGAGTATCCACAATCTATATTTTGAGCAGAAATATGAAAAAATATGAGACTTTTTTTATCTGAAAATTTCATTTTTTGGTGGTAAAATTTTCAGTATATTTGAATAGGCTTGTTTTCGAAGTGCCCTCATTCAATGCGTTGAATTCGAGGTACCAACAACACAATAGTATAGATGTCCAGGGAGAGCCATAATCAAAGATATCTTACCAATGACACCAAGAGGAAGAGCAAACAAACCATGGCAGACAGAGTACAAGCCACGGACCAAAGAACAGGAAAACATCCAGCTCCCTCGTCCCCAATAAGTTGGTCACCATCACGAAAACATGCCTATATAATTTTGACCCCCTTAAACCCCACTTTTATATAGTAAAACTGGGGTTTATAGGGGTATACATTATTTTTCTAATTTCTGCTCTAAAACATAGATTGGTGGTACTCGTTAGAACCGCCTCGTCGAGGCGGTTCTAACAAGTACTCACGATCTATGTTTTGAGCAGAAGTATGAAAAATATCAGAGGTTTTTGTCTGAAAATTTTCAGTTTTTGGTGGTGAAATTTTCTATATATTTGTATAGGCGTGTTTTCGTAATGCAATGTTGGACAGGATCCACTAAACACAACACTATGAAAACATGCCTATTCAAATAAACTGAAAATTTTACCATCAAAAAATGAAAATTTTCAGATAAAAAATTATTTTCATAATTCTGTTCTAAACATAGATTGTGGGTACTCGCTGGAACCGCCTCGACGAGGCGGTTCTAGCGAGTACCCACAAGCTATGTTTTTGAGCAGAAATAAGTAAAATAATGTATACCCTGTAAACCCCAGTTTTACTATATAAAATAGGGGTTTAAGGGTCAAAATTATATAGGCATGTTTCCGAGATGATAAGATACCAAACAGGTCAAAACAGCTCCGCAGCGACCAGTAACAAGGCCACAAAGAACGAACACCAGAACCACTGCCTTAGAACAGTCGGTATTAAAAACAATCATATGTGTTGGGGGTGGGGATAGCTATGACTGGTCAAAAACCAAGCGTGCAATCAGTGGCATCCAAACTGAAACCCCATCCGGCAATCAGGAACGACCGCGGCAATCTGAAAAGAAACTCACAAAGAATAGACGGTCACTTTTGGGTAAGTCAGTTTATCTAGTTGTAAGTGATATTGCAATTAAAATCGAAACTAATGCATCTTCTTGCAGCAGAAAGTATGAATTTTCGACATATTCGGATAATTTTACTATTTTCATTTATGTCATAATGACCATCTTACTTTTTATCTTCAGTTTTCATTCAGAAAAAAAAAACCGCTTTCTCGTGCAAATTCCGGAGTTCTATAACGAAGTCCTAAACAATTTTATGAAAAAAATTATGTTGTCCCTACACTCGTAAGGTTCAATGTTTAGTATCAAGGGAGCTAGGGAGGGACAAAAAGCTTAGTGGTAGGAATAACTGGCCATCGAAAACGATATTACCAAAATTCAAATGCAATCAACTAACGCAACACATGGCAATCGACGAACGAAATGAATAAAAAATTGCTTATATTTCTTTAACATTCTGCGTTAACAAATGGACGATTTCGGTCTTTTAAGTTTGCAATTTTCGTACACGGCACCTGAAACGAAAACAAGAGGCCCACGGGCCACGGGTCGCTCACCTGAGTGACATAGCCACTGCAGATACGCAGATGTTATGCAACATTTTTCCAATCCTGTCATCGCAACTAATGAAAAGATCATCATTTAAGCAGTTCTTTATTTTGAAGAAGATATATGGCATGCCAGTCAATTGAGCATGATCATTTGAACAAACTCTAAATGGCAGCCAGCTTGGATTTACGATCGGCACAATTTTAGCTATTTTTGATCTACGAGTCACCCCAATGCTTCCTACCAAGTTTCAAGTCAACTGGCCTTTCAGTTCAGGAGAAGAGGCGAAAAATAGATTTTCAAGATGGCTGCCATGGCGGCCATCTTGGATATCCGGTTAGCACAATTTTAGCTTTTTTTTTATCTACAAGTCACCCAAATGTCTCCTACGAAGTTTGGAGTCAATTGGCCTTTCGGTGCAGGAGCAGAAGCCAAATATAGATTTTCAAGATGGCGACCATGGTGGCCATCTGGGATTTCTGATCAGAACGATTTTAGCTATATTTGATCTACCAAGTCACCCTGATGCTTCCTACTAAGTTTCGAGTTAAGTGACTTTTGGGTTTAGGAGAAGAAGCGAAAAATAGATTTTCAAGATAGCTGCCATGGCGGCCATCTTGGATTTACGATCGGCATGATTTTAGCTATTTTTGTTCTACAAGTCACCCAAATGCTTCCTACCAAGTTTCGAGTCAACTGGCCTTTTGGTTCAGGAGAAGAAGCGAAAAATAGATTTTCAAGATGGCTGCCATGGCGCCCATCCTGGTTTTACGATCGGCATGATTTTAGCTATTTTTGATCTACAAGTCACCCCGATGCTTCCTACCAAGTTTGGAGTCAACTGGCCTTTCGGTTCAGGAGAAGCGAAAAATAGATTTTCAAGATGGCTGCCATCTTGGATTTCCAATAGGCAGGATTTTAGCTATTTTTGATCTATAAGTCACCCCAATGCCTCCTACCAAGTTTGGAGTCAATAGGCTTTTGGGTTTAAGAGAAGAAGCGAAAAATAGATTTTCAAGATGGCAGCCATGGCGGCCATCTTGGATTTCCGATCGGCACGATTTTAGCTATTTTTGATCTACAAGTCATCCTGATGCTTCCTAGCAAGTTTGGAGTCAATTGGCCTTTCTGTTCAGGAGAAGAAGCAAAAAATAGATTTTCAAGATGGCCGCCAGGATTTCCGAACGGCACGATTTTAGCTACTTTTGATCTACAAGTCACCCTGATGCTTCCTAGCAAGTTTGAAGTCAATTGGCCTTTCGGTTCAGGAGAAGAAGCGAAAAATAGATTTTCAAGATGGCGGCCATGGCGGCCATCTTGGATTTCCGATCGGCACGATTTTAGCTACTTTTGATCTACAAGTCACCCTGATGCTTCCTAGCAAGTTTGGAGTCAAATGGCTTTTTGGTTCAGGAGAAGAAGCGAAAAATAGATTTTCAATATGGCGGCCATGGCGGCCATCTTGGATTTCCGATCGGCACGATTTTAGCTATTTTTGATCTATAAGTCACCCTGATGGTTCCTAGCAAGTTTGGAGTCAATTGGCCTTTCGGTTCAGGAGAAGATGCGAAAAAATAGATTTTCAAGATGGCGGCCATATTGGATATCCGATCGGAACTATTTTAGCTATTTTTGATCTACAAGTCACCCTGATGCTTCCTACCAAGTATCAAGTCAATTGGCCCAGGGGTACAGGAGGAGTAGGCTTTTAAAGCAATTGTTGACGCCGCACGACGGACGACGGACGACGCACGACGGACATTGACTGACCACAATAGCTCACCATGAGCACTTCGTGCTCAGGTGAGCTAATAATGCTATCAAGGCACATGGTATGTCTGTTACAATTTCCTCCCTGATTAATTAAATGCATCTTCTAGTTGCTTTTAACCGTACCGGCATTGGCGACGCAGTCATTTTGCTCATAACCAAAACACGCCTATTCAAATATATTGAAAATTTTGCAACCCAAAAAGGAAAACTTTCAGGTAAAAAATTCTGACATTTTTCATATTTCTGCTCAAAACATAGATTGTGAGTACTCGTTAGAACTGCCTCGGCGAGGCGGTTCTAACGAGTACCCAAAATCTATGTTTTTGAGCAGAAATAAGAAAAATAATATATACCCCTCTAAACCCCAGTTTTACTATATAAAATTGGGGTTTAAGGGGGTCAAAATTATATAGGTATGTTTTCGTGACATGCTCGCAGTCCGAGCACGGCCCACTTAGCGATCAAATACCACAGGGAGTAAAAACTCATGGTCCGACTGGGAATCGAACCCAGGGCAACTCGCAGATAAACAGACTCGTCGTGCAACTCATTTGCACTGCTATATAGCTTATAACATTGCTACAGGCTAACCATGTGAATCAGTAGATCAGATGGCATTCCGATGTGCGAGAGATCAGGACTGAGTTGGAGACCCAGCCGGGCAAATTTCCTTTTTGCCTCCCTGGATACATTGTGTGGCTCAGTTTGGGTCTGTTCTGGGGCTGCGAGCAGTAAAGGGACTGCAGTGTCGGTTTAGAGCATGGTTTGAATCAGATTTGGGGACGAATCTAGCCAGAGGAAACTGCCACCTGCTAACAATATGACCCTGTAGCTCAGCCGGCTTTCCGGTGTGCGAGAGATCCTATGTTCGAGGGCTGGTGGGTTATTTGCTTTTTCGTGCCATGTTGATATATATATCAATATTTCAGAGAGCCGATATACACGTAAAGCACACGTATATGAGTAACGTTTTATGTACATTGAATGTAACAAGATTATTCGAGCCTCATCCTCGGGGGTGTCCCATTACGAAAACATTGCCTATTCAAATATACTGAAAATTTTACCAGCAAAAAATGAAAATTTTCAGATAAAAAATCCTGACATTTTTCATACTTCTTCTCAAAACATAGATTGTGGTTACTCGTTAGAACCGCCTCGTCGAGGCGGTTCTAACGAGTACCCACAATCTATGTTTTTGAGCAGAAATAAGTAAAATAATGTATACCCCTGAAAACCCCCGTTTTACTACAGAAAAGTGGGGTTTAATGGGGTCAAAATTGTATAGGTATGTTTTGGTGATGGATCGGCAAGACAAACAACCGGCCTGCTTTGTCTCAGAAGCCCCTCAGAGACATGAATTGTGGCATACAGCAGCATAAGTAATCATACTATCCAAGCAGCGAACGACAAAGGCGTTGTTCAGACTGCGCGGATTTGCAGTCTAACCTGCGCCTTTGTGGTTCGCACATGCAATTAACAGGTTTTCTTACGAGGCTCACTTCGTGTAGGCGTTGAACTTTGTGTTGAGGTTTTATGGCCCAGTCAACCCAATGCGGTCATGTCGAGCGCGGTCAGTTTACCTAACAACTGCAAGCTTCCGGAAGATCCGATGAAAACTGACCGAGTTATGCTGATGACAAAGTCAAACAGAGATTTTTTCAGCACTCAAGGGGACCTTATTCTAATATTTATGATATGATCTGGCCAGGTTTCAAAGTCATCGGAGATTACATACATGTCCACCTAAACTGCAAGTTTCAGGTGGATCCGATTAAAACTGAATGAGTTATGTTGATGACAGTCAAACAGAGGCTTTTTCAGCAATCAAGGAGATGTTAAGACTAATGATACAATCTGGCCAGTTTTTAAACTCGCCAGAGATTCATTCATGTCCACCTTATCTGCAAGTTTCAGGAAGATCCAGTCAAAACTGAATGAGTTATAAACAGAGGCTTCCCCAGCTAGCATTCTTTATAAATCTATAGCGGGCCGTTATCGGCCCGTCAGCTACCCTGACGGGCCGATAACCGCCCGCTAGGTTTATAAAGACTGCTTACAGGGTCTTCAGCAATCAAGTGGAGGTAACTCTAAGATTAATGATCCGATCTCCGATTTGGCCAGTTTTTGAACTCTTTCGAGATTTTATCCATGTCCACCTTATCTGCAATTTTCATGAACATTCGATCAAAACTGAAGGAGTTATGGGGATGACAATTATTTTCCCTTTGTAAGTCTATGGGATTTTGTGGTTGCCATAGCAACCATTATTGGATTTGCGTGAAAGGTTTGTCATCGATGCCCCACCAGAGGCCTGCTATACACGAGAAATGATTGACATTAGCCTGCAGACTTTGGAGACAATAACTTGTTAAGAGTGTAGATGGACAGACGACTGACGGCCTACTTCCTATAAGCTGCCCTTGAGCCTTCCGCCTTAGTGAGCTAAAAAATAATATAGCAAATAGTGAGCAAAGCTCACATACCCCCGGATATAGCTATCATAAGTATGTTAAACAATAATTTTGTTTTTAGAGAAGGGCAAAAAATAAAAATCTCAGCATCTTGGTTTTCTCTTACACAACATACTTCACCACTATCAAGGTTTATACAAAATTTGGCTTGAAAATGACAGGCATGACAATGCTGAATCTCTTTTACACGATACAACTAGTCATACCAAATGTTTGTACCAAATTTCAAAATCCTAGGTGAAGTAGTTTCCGAGAAATATGTGACAAAACAAGATTTAATTCAGAAAAAGAAAAACTCACAAATAAAGGGAATGATAAGCATGAGAATGCTGAATCTCTCTTACACAATACAAGTAGTCATACCCAATGTTTGTACCAAATTAAAAAATCCTAGGTGCAGCAGTTCCTGAGTAATCTTTGACACAGATTTGCCTACGCATTACACTGGAGTGAGAAATGGGAAAAAGGAAAAAGGTACAGTACTTCCTGGAAATCCTTGACAATAAAAAAGTTTACACACAGACAAACACACACACACAAACATTGTTACGGAGACCAAAACTATATACCACCTCATACTTCCTATGCCAGGGGTATAACCAGTGGTTTTGTAGATATAGGGTGAACACACAAATTACCATTCGAACTTAGACCTCTTTGTCTGACTTTGACCTTGACTCAGCATCACTGAAATGTACATGAGGGTTCTGCACATCATCTAAACAGGCGGAACATTTTACCCATGCTTCAAGAAAATCCTAAGAGATATGGAGTGGACACAAAATTTATCATTTGAACTTTGACCTCCAAGTCTGATTTTGACCTTCACTCAACATCATTGAAATGTGGGTTCTGCACATATTCTCAATATGAACATTTGATCCATGTTTCAGAACCAGAAACAAAAACTTAACGGAAATTTTCTTTGCTAATATATGGTGGACTGTTAGCTTAAAACAATATGCGCTGCTCCATATCATGGTCTAACTATTTATAAAGTTCCAGCTTGATGGAATGTTATTTAACTGTTAGAGGAGTTAGCCGGAAAAGAAAAGTTAACGAAAGCCAGAAAGAAAAGCTTACAGAAATTATCGAAGGGGCATAATTCTCCTAATATTAGGTGAACTTACTCAAAACAATATGCTCCTCTCCACATCATGGTCTATCTAATAACTGTTTCAGATTGATTGTTTGTTTGTGTTGAGGTTTTACGGCCCAGTCAACCCAATGGGGTCATGTCAAGCGCGGTCAGTTTACCTAACCGCACGTTTACTGGGCAGGCTTAGTTCTCTAAGCGGTTAACCAGTATTGTGCACATTCTTCCGCCAGAAACTGACAACTGCCCTTCTTGAATCAGCGGAAGGGAGAGAATGACCGTAGAAAATATTTCATGAAAGAATGTTGCCGACCTCGGCGGGGGATGAACCCGTGACCTCCTGGTTTCTAGTCAGACGGCGCATCCAACTGAGCCACCGAGGCCGGCGATTCAGATTGATTGGATTTAAAGGATAAGTGGATTTAGCCGGAAATGAAAGATTTACCAAAATTTTCAAGGGGCATAACTCCGCTGATATTTGGTTTTTTGTTTGTTTTATTTGTGTTCGAGGTTTTACGGCGTAGTCAACTCAATGGGGTCATGTTGAGCGCGGTCAGTGTACCTAACCACACTTTTACTGAAACTGACAACTACCCTCCTTGTATCAGTGGAAGGGAGAGAATGACTATAGAAAATATTTTATAATCAATCTCCATGAAAGAATGGTGCCAAACTGGCGGGGGTCGAACCTGCAACCTCCTGATATTTGGTGGACTTTAAAATCAAAACAGTATGCCCTACTCCACATCATGGTCTCAATATTAACCTAGTTGCAGCTTGACCAGAAACTGTAAGAGTAGTGAGCCAAAAA
The DNA here is from genome assembly GCA_964016985.1 of Anodontia alba. Lineage (NCBI taxonomy): Eukaryota > Metazoa > Mollusca > Bivalvia > Lucinida > Lucinidae > Anodontia > Anodontia alba. The sequence continues at coordinate 21,617,713 of OZ024830.1, forward strand.
CAATATAGCAAATAGTGAACAAAGCTCACATACCCCTGGCCATGTCTATCAGAGGTATGTTGAACCATAATTTTGTAGATGCAAATTTCCCTAAGTATTGCACGGGAGAGATGGACCAAAAAAAACCACATTTCAGCATCTTGGTTTTCTCTTACATAACTTACTTCACCAATGTCAGGGTGTGTACAAAATTTGAAGACTCTGGCTCTAACAGCAGGTGAGAAATCTGTGGTGATTTTTTATGAGAAGGAAAGAAAAATAGACAAATAAAGAGAATGACAAGCATGAGGATGCTGATTCTCTTTTACATAATACAACTGGTCATACTCTCGGACCTAATAATATTGGGCCCGACATACCCAATGTCTGTAGCAAATTTGAAAAATCCTAGGTGCAGCAGTTCTTGAGTAATCTTTGACACAGATATCCTTATGCATTACACTGGAGTGAGAGATGAAAAAAAAAAGGTAAAAACAAGGCAAAAGAAATTTTAGCATCGTGGTTTTCTTTTACACAGTGCACTTCAATCCTCTGTAAGTGTAAACAAAATTAGAAGAACCTGGCTGTCTTAGGAGCTGATAAATCTGTTACAAAATATTTATATTGGAGAAAAAGAAAAATGGACAAATAAAGGATATGATAAGCATGAGGATGCTAATTCTCTATTACACAACACAACAAGTCATACCCAATGTTAAAATGAAATTTCAAAATCCTAGGTGAAGTATCTCTGAGATATCTTTGAAGAAATAATTTATTGGAGAAAAAGAAAAATGGACAAATAAAGGGAATGATAAACATGAGGATGATGATTCTTTCTTACACGATACAAGTGGTTGTACCCAATGTTTGAACCAAATTTCGAAACCCTAGGTACAGTAATCCCTGATAAGTCTTTGACACAGATTTCCCTTAGTATTACATTGGAATGAGAGATGGGAAAAAAAAAGGAAAATGGCAAAAAGAAGCCAGAAGAAATTTCAGCATTGTGATTTTCTTTTACACAAGATACTTCAACTGTCTGTATGTGTACACAAAATTTGAAGACTGGTTCTCATAGGAGCTGAGAAATCTGTGATGAAAAATTTTATTGCAGAAAGAGAAAAAAAAGACAAATAAAGGGAATGATACGCATAAGGATGCTGATTCTGTCTTACATGATACAACAAGTCATACCCAATGTTTGTACCAAATTTCAAAATCCTAGGTGAAGTAGTTCCTGAGAAATCCTTGACGAAAAAAAAAAAAAAAAAAAAAGTTTAAAAAGCTGTGTTTCCTCGAAAAATTACCAAGTTTAAAAGACAGACAGACACACACAAACATTGTTATGGAAGAGATGAAAACTATATACCCCCCCTCAAACTTCGTATGCCTATGCCTGGGGTATAATAAAAATGTTTACAGAAATTTTCTAAGGGGCATAACTCGGCTAATATTTGGTGGACTGTAACCTCGAAACAATCATAGTGTAACTATTTACAAAGTTTTAGCTAGATGAGAATGATGTAAACTATAGGCGTTAGCCAGAAAAAAAGTTTATGGAATTTTTCTAAGGGACATAACTCAGCATATATTTGGTTGTAACCTCAAAATAATATGTGCTGCTCCACATCATAGTGTAACTATTTACAGTTTCAGCTTGGTCGGATGTAACTATAGGAATTAGCTGGACACCAAAAGTTTACAGAAATTTTCAAAGCAGCATAACTCTGCTATTGGCCTGTAACATTGAAACAATTTGCACTACTCCACACCCTGGTCCAACTATAAATCAAGTTTCAGTTTGTCAGATGTAAACTGTAGGAGTTAGCCAGAAACAAAAAGTTTACGGACAGACAGACAGACGCGCTGACGCCAGACCCTATAACATATGTCCCATTTTTCAAACGGGCATAAAACAAGAAAAACCCTTAATGGCATTATGGACAGGTTTTTTCAATAACAAAGAAATAGAGAGTTGTCTCTCTTGCAGATTAAACATCTACTGATCCTCCTCTTCATCCCTACCAAATATGAAAGCAATCCAGTGAAGAATAAAGGTAACATATAACTTTGAAAAAAGGATAACCAAAAGGGTCAATGCCCAACCCCAGACTTTGCTACATTGTATTTTAAAGGACAGATTTTAAAAAAATAAAAAAAACCTGTCCAAAAAGTGTAATAACTCTATCAAAATTTGGTGTACTGTAACCTCTAAACAACATGTCCTGTACCACCTCATGGTCTAAATGTCCACCAAGTTTCAATGCAATCGAATGAAAACAGTAGTAAGAGTTATCCAGAATGGAAATGCAGATGGATGGATGGATGGACAGACAGACACTAGCGAGTATACCATAATGCCCAGCCACTACCTTGAGGCAGGGTATAAAATGTGTGTTTAGGGTAACCCTTCCCTATCTAATGCTCCTGGTGAAACCTAGCAATTTTTTCATGTTTCCTCAAGAAAAAATAAGAAAAATAGGAGTTACTAAAATAAAACTATTTGCACTACCATATTTATGCTAAAATATTCGGACAAGTAGGTTTGAGCAAACAGTGCATACCCAGATCAAACTGCTCCTATTGGAGCAGTCTGATAAGGGTCTACACCGTTTGTCATACTATCAATACTTTTTAGACACATCCTATGGTAGTCAAAAAGACTTGATAAAATTATATGTGAATTATGGTGCTGACCCAGTCCAAATATATTTGGTAATATGGTATAATTCTACATAAAAAATGTAAAAAAAAAAAACAACAGAATTTTGAAAATCGGACATGTTGCCTGCATCATGCGCCAACCATTTGATATGATAAAAAAACAAACAAAAAAAAAAACCAAAACAAAACTGTATTTCCTAATAATTGCTTTTATCCCTTAAGGCAACCCCACACTGTCTAAATTTTATTAATCAAGTAAATAAAGGGCTATACATGTAATTCGACCAAAACTGTTTGGATGATTACCAAAATCAAACTTGACCTATAATAATATACCATTCTACAAACTTCGAATGAAATCAATGCATCCCTTCAAATGTTATTGAAGGTAAGCAATATCTTTACCTTGTATTTTACCCTATGAACAAAAACTAAGTCGAAAAAGGGGCCATAACTTGGCCAGAATTTTACGGATGATTACAAATATCGAACCTGACCTGTACTTTACAATGATATATCCTTCTGCAAACTTTCAATAAAATCAATGTATCCCTGCAAAAGTTATTGATTGGAAACCAATATCAACACACCAACAACAAGAGCTGTCGTAGGACAGCGTAGCTCGCCTGCTGGGTACATTTTATATTGTAACATTTTTATCATTAAGCCATATAATATAGGTCACACTGACCTAGATGTATTTGTATGTAAATCATTTTGTCACATAGATATAATAATCCGGGTATGACAATTCTCCATGAAATAGTAAATAAAATAAAAGGCAAAATCACTGAAGCATGAAATATAGGTCACAATGACCTAGATATAGTAAGTGGTCATTCATTGGGTCACATGGAACTAATATCCCAGGTGTGACATTTATCCAACAAATAGTATTCAAGATATAAGGCAAAATCACTGAACCATGAAATATAGGTCACACCAACAGAGAGATATTTTGACGTCAATAATCGGGTCACAAGGAACTAATATCCCAGGTGTAACATTTATCCAACAAATAGTATTCAAGATATAAGGCAAAATCACTGAACCATGAAATATAGGTCATAATGACCTAGATATAGTAAGTGGTCATTCATTGGGTCACATGGAAGTAATATCCCAGGTGTGACATTTATCCAACAAATAGTATTCAAGATATAAGGCAAAATCACTGAACCATGAAATATAGGTCACAATGACCTAGTTATAGTAAGTGGTCATTCATTGGGTCACATGGAAGTAATATCCCAGGTGAGACATTTATCCAACAAATAGTATTCAAGATATAAGGCAAAATCACTGAACCATGAAATATACGTCACACCAACAGAGATATATTTTGACGTCAATAATCAGGTCACAAGGAACAAATATCCTAGGTTTGACATTTATCCAACAAATAGTATTCAAGATATAAGGCAAAATCACTGAACCATGAAATATAGGTCACAATGACCTAGATATAGTAAGTGGTCATTCATTGGGTCACATGGAAGTAATATCCCAGGTGTGACATTTATCCAACAAAAAGTATTCAAAATATAAGGCAAAATCACTGAACCATGAAATATAGGTCACAATGACCTAGATATAGTAAGTGGTCATTCATTGGGTCACATGGAAGTAATATCCCAGGTGTGACATTTATCCAACAAATAGTATTCAAGATATAAGGCAAAATCACTGAACCATGAAATATAGGTCACACCAACAGAGATATATTTTGACGTAAATACTCATGTCACAAGGAACTAATATCCCAGGTGTGACATTTATCCAACAAATAGTATTCAAGATATAAGGCAAAATCACTGAACCATGAAATATAGGTCACAATGACCTAGATATAGTAAGTGGTCATTCATTGGGTCACATGGAAGTAATATCCCAGGTGTGACATTTATCCAACAAATAGTATTCAAGATATAAGGCAAAATCACTGAACCATGAAATATAGGTCACACCAACAGAGATATATTTTGACGTCAATAATCAGGTCACAAGGAACTAATATCCCAGGTGTGACATTTATCCAACAAATAGTATTCAAGATATAAGGCAAAATCACTGAACCATGAAATATAGGTCACAATGACCTAGATATGGTAAGTGGTCATTCATTGGGTCACATGGAAGTAATATCCCAGGTGTGACATTTATCCAACAAATAGTATTCAAGATATAAGGCAAAATCACTGAATCATGAAATATAGGTCACAATGACCTAGATATAGTAAGTGGTCATTCATTGGGTCACATGGAAGTAATATCCCAGATGTGACATTTATCCAACAAATAGTATTCAAGATATAAGGCAAAATCACTGGACCGTGAAATCTAGGTGAGCTAGACCGTAAAATGTAGGTCACCATGACCTTCACTCTCTTACACTTAAACCGATGTCACATAGTTAGCTGATGTATAACCAGTTGTGTCTATAACCTGTAGGCATATAAGATTTTACAAATGTGTCCTAGATTTTGACCCCTAGCCCCACTCCAAGGCCCACCCTGAGGTATGAACCCAGGGGTATGTTCTTTTGGAATCTCAGAAGACTCCTCCAGGTACCCAAATTCTAAATATGAATGCTCTATGAGGAGTGAAAGTCAAGATATAAGAATTTGAAAAACTTTAACACAGTATTACAAAGGTGTCCTAGATTCTGACCCCTAGCCCCACCCAGGGGCATGAACCCAGGGGTTTATTCTCTTGGAACCTCAGAAGACCCTCCAAGGTACCTAAGTTCCAAATTTGATGCCTCTGTGAGGAGTGACTGTTGAGATATAAGCATTTGAAAAACTTTAACACAGTGTGACGGGAACGGGAACGCAAACGCAAACGCAAACGACCGGGGTGACTACAATAGCTCTCCTTGTACTTCGTACAGGCGAGCTAAAAACTAAGTCAAAAAAGGGACATAACTCAGCCAATATTTTGTGGATGATTACTAGTATCAAACTTCACCTGTATTTGACAATGATATATCCTTCTGCAAACTTTCAATAAAATCAATGCCTCCCTGCAAAAGTTATTGATCGAAAACCAATATCAACACACCAACAAAAACTAAGTCAAAAAAAGAGCCATAACTCAGCTAAAATTTGGCTGATGATTACCAATGTTGAACTTGACCTGTATTTTATAGTGATATAAAGTTCTGCAAAGTTTGAATGAAATCAATGCATCCCTTTATTGAGCAGAAACGAAAAACAAAAACTAAGCTGAACAAGCAAATTCCATAGGGAATTTATGTCCCCTGCCTTATTTTTATTTGAGCTGTTAAAAATGGGTAAGTTAACCAGATGAACATTGGTTCTGTATCACTTACCTAAGTATTGAAGCAGGAAACCAGTGATAAAAAATAATTTCAGGACTCTGAAAAAACCACATGCATATCTTCAGACCATCCTTAAAGCACCTGTAAAGTTTCAAAAGGATCGGCTTAAAACTGTGGTAGGAGTTATGGGGACAAGGTACCTACTCCCTATACGCTTCTGTAGTATTAGAACTCAAAACATGTCTAAGTTAAAAAAATGCAAAAAAAGTAATAAAAAATTATTTCAGGATTCTGAAAAAATCACATGCATATCTTCAGGCCATCCTAAAAGCCCATGTAAAGTTTCAAAAGGATCGGCCAAAAACAGTGGGAGAAGTTCAGGGGACAAGGTACCTACTCCCTACAGACTTCTGTAATATTAGAACTCAAAAAATGTCTAAGTTAAAAAATGCGAAAAAAGTAATAAAAAATTATTTCAGGATTCTGAAAAATCCACATGCCTATCTTCAGGCCATCCTAAAAGCCCATGTAAAGTTTCAAAAGGATCGGCCAAAAACTGTGGGAGGAGTTAAGGGGACAAGGTACCTACTCCCTATAGACTTCTGTAATATTAGAACTCAAAAAATGTCTAAGTTCAAAATGTGTAAAAAGTGATAAAAAATAATTTCAGTATTCTGAAAAAAAAACCACATGCATACCTTCAGACCATCCTTAAAACACCTGTAAAGTTTCAAAAGGATTGGACAAAAACTGTGGAGGGAGTTAAGGGGACAAGGTACCTACAAAAAATTCAGAACCATGCACCATGCACCATGAAAAGCCGAAAACAGTGTCCCTCCACTTTTCTTCGAAAAGGTGGGGGACAAAAAAAGGGCCATAACCAAAGTTTGAATGAAATCAATGCCTCCCTTTAAAGTTATTGAGCGGAAAGAAAAAGTGTGATGACAACACTGAAGCCGCCGTGGCCAACAATGACACTGACGGACAACATGATCCCTATGTGTCTGCCATGCTGTCCAGGGGACACAAAAATAATCCCTACCTACCCTACTTATTTTATCTAGCATGTTACTCTAACCACATTTTTTTTTTCATTTGGCCTAACCATTGTTAAGAAATGACTGGATAACTGACGTTGCAATGCCAACACACTATAAAACAAACATAAAGTTTGCCTGATAGGCAAGTAAATTTCTGGGTGGGGGTGAAGATATCCCAGCTGGGCTACCTTACCTACACCCAGAATATTGGCTGAATTTTTCTCTGCTTTGTAATAAACAGAAAATGTTGTGCAAGACTTGTTTCCTCCAATAATTACCAAAACCTATATGAGAAACAAACATATTTGCCTTGACATTTTTTCTAGGTGGGGGTGAAGATAGCCCAACTACCCAGAATATTGGCTGAATATTCAGTTTCTCTGTGGTTTGTATTAAACTTTGAGGACAAAAAAAAAACTTGAGCAAATAATTACCAAGACAATATGAGAAACAAACTTTTTTTCACATGACTCAACTATTTTTCTAGGTGGGGTGAAGATACCCTAGCTGGGATATCTTACCCTCCATCCAAAACATTCGCTGAAAATGTTTTTTCTGTGGTTTGTATACTCACTATGGCAACAAACTTTTTATAGAAATGTCAGCAGAATGTACTTTCCTGAACCATTCAGTTTTACAACAGCACTTATGTTTTCTTCGAATATCCATAAAAACACATATAACTACTGACATCACAAAAACATACTTATATAATTTTGACCCCCTTAAACCCCGCTTTTATATAGTAAAACTGGGGTTTACAGGGGTAAACATTATTTTTCTTATTTCTGCTCAAAACATAGATTGTGGGTATTCGTTAGAACTGCCTCATCGAGGCAGTTCTAATGAGTACCCAGAATCTATGTTTTTGAGCAGAAATATGAAAATTATCTGAACTTTTTATCTGAAAATTTTCATTTTTTGATGGTAAAATTTTCAATTTATTTGAATAGACGTGTTTTCTTAATGACAATTGTACAAAGAAGCAAATATTCATCATAAATTCAGTAAAAATAAAAAGATGTGTTTCCTCGAAAAATTACCAAATCTGATATGAGAAATAAACATATCATTGCCACAACAATTTTTCTAGGTGGGGGTGGAGAAACCCCAGGTGGGATACCTTAACTACCCCAGAATATTAGCTGAATCTTTTTTCCTCTGTTTCATATTAGATATTGAAGCCTGAAAATGCTGTGCAAGGCACGTTTCCTAGAATAATTATCAAAACCGATATGAGAAACAAACATATCACGGCCGATTATTTTTCTAGGCAGGGGTGAAGATACCGTAGTGGGGTATTTTGCCCCACACCCAGAATATTAGCTGAATTGTTTTTTCTCTGCTTTGTATTAAACACTGAGGCAAGAAAATGTTGTGCATGACTTGTTTCCTTGAATATTTACCAAACCTGAAATAAGAAACAAACATATCATTTGCCTCGACAATTTTCTAGGTGTTGGTGAAGTTACCCCAGAAAATTGGCTGAAAAAAAAAAAAAAAAAAAAATTCTGTGGTCTGTATTCAACATTGAGGCCATAAAATGTTTTGCAATACTTATTCCCAAATCACTACCATAACTATTTTGAGAAACAAACATATTGTCTCGACAATTTTTCTAGGTGGGGGTAAAGATACCCCAACTGGGGTATCTTACCCCATACCCAGCAAATTGGCTGAAAAAAAAAAAAAAAATCATCTTGTTTGTATTAAACAACGAGGCTAATAAAGGTTGTGCAAGATGTGTTTCCTTGAATAATTACCAAATCTTCAAACCCAACCTAGAAAAATTGTTGAAGCAAATACATGTATGCTTGTTTCTCATATCAGTTTTGGTAATTATTCAAGGAAACAAGTCCTGCACAACATTTTTTGGCTTCAAAGTTTAATACAAACTACAGACAAGACTGAGCATTCAGCTTTTATGGGGCACTTTTGAAGCAGTTAAGGAGCTTTTAACCCATTGTAGTCAGGAGACCCGTAAAGGGGTAATTTGCATACAGTGCAGACCAAGATCAGACGCCGCAGAACACAGTGTCTGATCAGGGTCTCCACTTTTTGCAAATAATTTAGCAATTTTTCTATAGGCATATCTAAATCTCATAGCCAAACATACCTAAAATTGAAATTGGACTCTTCCAATATATAGTGTGGGAGAGTCTATTCTGTATACAATGGGTTAAATGGTTCAGACTTCTTCACTTGCCACCCTTCACCTGGCACTGGCTTATAGTAGCTTGATCTAACTGATCCAGTCCCACAATCCCTAAACTGAAGTTGCTCCTTATAAATGGTTTTAATTTCACTGTTAACTTGTGACAAGAAATCCGAAGTAAAATTCCTTTCCTTCATTGCTTTAGTTATTCCTGTGCAAAACGTCTTGTAATTCACAATAAACCAAAGGGCAAGAACAGTTGGGTAAGAAAGCCTTCTACCCCCGTATTGAAATATGTTGAATGGTGGGCTTTCCAGCAGAATATCATGTTCAGGGTCATACAAATAAAACAAAACATCTCCTTTTGAGATGCCTATTGTAGGAATAAGGTAATTCTCAAAAGCAGGGTTATACTTTTTCTGAAGGAAGGCAAATACAATAGTTTCTGATATAATTTGTGATCTGTCATTAATTAAACCACTGTTATCCTCAACTTCGAATGAAGAGAAGATCCCATCCGCATCAGCACCAGTGGGATCATCAGATTCTTTCACATATACTGCAACATCAGGATGCGATCCCAGTAAAATGTCAACATTCCCATGCCAAACCTCTGAATTTCCTGAAAAAAAAAAAAAGTGGCCATAGAGTAATACCATTTGAACAGAAACTCATAGCAACTGATAAGGCACTTTCTTCATTCGAAAAATACTGATAACGTTCTTATTTCTAAATGAAAATATATGTTGTGGGTATCATTAGAAGCACCTCAGTGAGGCACTTCTAATGAGTACCCACAACATATGTATTCGTCGAGAAATAAGAAAAATATTATGTGGATACCCCCTCTTATCTGTAGCTATGGAAATTCAGTTGACAAGAACTGTGAGATTACCATAATAAGCTTTTAACCCACATAAAATGAAACAACGTTACTTTCATTTTTTTATTTCTCAGAAGAGTTTCATTATTTTTAGATTTTGAAAGCAGAAGAAAGGCAATGATCAGGAAACAATATAATTAAGTTCCACTTTCTTCCCCAGACACCATACGCAAAATGAACAAAACAATGCAGATGGCATGTAAGCAAACAGGACAATGACAAAGCCAAGATCTCAGCCCTTTTCCTGCAGTTGTCAACTGAGCTATCTAAATGAAACAACGTACTGCAGAAGGTAACTATGAAGGCGCTTCTAATGAGTACCCACAACATATGTTTTCGTGAAGTAATAAGAAAAAAATCAATACTTTTGGACTGAAAAAAGCACCTTAACTAGCGCTATGTAAACTTTTGTTCCTATGAGCCAAGGAGGCTGCTCATGAAATATGACTTCATTTGGCCCAGAACTTTCTCAGATTTTGAAAAACGTGAACTGACAGTGGCCAACAGATCATTGCTATAAGCTCATCTGGTAAGCCTTCAGCTCAGGTCAGCTAGAAATTAGATAAAATCTTTCTTCCATGCCCCTTAAATATGGTCATCATGTCACACTTTCAGGTTAATCTAATTTTCTACCTGTCCTAAATAAGAACTAATTTTGGTTTTATGTCCTTACCAAATATTTCACTTACCTAAACTACAGTCATCATAGTTTCCATAATCTTCATTACAGCAGCTGCAGAAGTCTCTGTTGAATTTAGAAAACATATCTATTCTGTATTGCTGATTCACTGATAGCTCTTTTAAAAGATGATGAACTAGGCTCAGGTACCAGCCTGTTTCTCTTATTTTGTCTGGAGATCTCATCTTCTTAGACAATTTTTGTCCAATATCTGAAAAATATGTTAAAGGTGCTTGTTTTTTGTTGTTATTGTTTTAGCTCAAATGAGCCAAAGCCTCCATTACAATTAAACATAAATGAACATATAGTTACAGCTGGCAGAATTAATCGGATAATCGATTAACAATAAATTTCATAAAAACATAGCATTGGGGTGGTTTGGGGTAATTCAATGGACCAAAAAAAAACTTTCTGTTATTTCATGTAGTTCTCTGTGCATATATTAAAGGTGAAACCATTCACCCAATTTATGGTACATCAGTTCAGTGGTCACAATTCGGTTCACGATTCTTTTTCTCTGAGTTTCAATATGGTCGGTTCACTCAAGTGTAAACAAAAGTTGTCAATTAGCTGCCAATTACATCGATAATTACTACATGCAAAAGAAATATTTTGCTTTATTCAGATCAATTTAAGATCTAGTTATACTGCTGCATAAGTACTTTAGCAAGTTTTTAATGACTGTTACCAACAAAAATAGGTACTTATTGCCGTAAAATTTATGTGTCATTAGTTTTCACGACTTCCAAATTTCCCGGAAAAAAAAAGGTTTAGTTATTCAGTCAATAAACACTGAACTATGAATATTAAAAGCGCTCTAAACACTCAGGAAAATGCTGTCAAATATTTTCATAGAATTTTTGATCTTTCATGCCATTTTGCAATAGCGATTTTCTATAAAATCAGTAGGTTAGGGTCACACAGAATGAAAGGAACAGCATTCTGGACAGAACCTGTTTTTGAACATTGTATATCTAGGATTAGGAAGCTTTAGTACTTGAACTTAGATGCTTAATATTAGGTTCTTTTCACTGAAGAAAAAAAAAAAAAAAAAAAAAAAAACTTTTCTCATTATGAAACTTTTACAAACATGATATTAAGACTATGACTGTGAACGTTTCAAACAAACTTTGAAGTATGCTGAGCTCCTTTAATAGATGATCACCATAGTATAATCCTCATGCTGTTACTGATTATCTCAAGTCTGAAAAGTGTATCGCAATACATATCGTATCATGAAGCAAGTATTGCGATATGTATTGTATCATGATGTGAGTGCGTCGTTGCAGCCCTAATATTAATGTTATAAAACATAATTTCACAGCTTTGACAGGTAGAATGGGTTTTGAGAAAGCCCTCAGAAATCACTGTCATATGATCCCCTATTGGTAAACATAATCCGGTATTGGTAGAAATACATGTAGATGAGAACTCTATACGAGGGTCCTGCAAAAAGTTCTGTCACTAATAGGCTTCCTAAGTTTTATCCCAGGTATATTTTAAAATGCTTCACTGCACTTGAATGGTGTGTTAAATAGCTAACGATACCCGTTTATTTCGTGCAAATTGCTTTCCGACTGACCGAGTTATTTCAAATTGAAATAGATGCAGTCATATACACTGACCAATTTACTTGTTACAATAAGAATAAAACGACCAAGCAAAGGAGTCAGGAGTCCACCTTTTACATGACAATGCCTCCTCTCATAAGCCAGAGGTGGTCTTTTCTTTGGCTCCTGAAAAGGTGAAAGTTTTAAACCATCCACCTCATTGGCCTGACCTGAGTCCCTGTGACTTCTTTTTATTTCCAAAGGCTTAATTAAGAAAATGCTTTCTGGAAATAAGTATACGACTAGAAGTTCTCTTAGCAGAGCTATTCATCAGTATCTCCAACAGATACCAAAAGTAGACTATTTATCTGCCTTTCGCGACTGGGTAAAAAGGTTACAAAAATGTGTTTCAGTAAAGGGGGAATACTTTGAAGGTTTGTAATAAAAATATGTTTGATAAAACTTTGCACTGAAGTAATCCGAAGCCAGTGACAAAACTTTTTGCAGGACCCTTATACAACATATTAGCAGTAAGGACAAATTCAAAAGTTTGTTTGTGTTGAGGTTTTACGGCCCAGTCAACCCAATGGGGTCAAGTCGAGTGCGGTCAGTTTACCTAACCATACGTTTACTGGGCAGGCTTAGTCCTCTAAGCAGTTGACCAGTATCGTGCAGGTCGGGTATGAAAACCACGGCCGAGCTGAGCTGAAGAAGCCGAGCCTGCTATAATGTTTTCTTTTATTTGTTCAAACAAGTTTAAGATACTTATTTCTTTTAATCTTATATTACCATATATGTAAAATGCTGTATTCACAATTAAAATTTGTACAATCATTTGCTTATTTATGACTTTATATCCGATTTTCCATTCAACAAGGGTATGAAAGCCACGGCCACGAAAGGGATATGTTTTGCCCAGTTTGTGAACAAATTATGTTTTATATTCTGAGCATTTGACAGAGATTGCAGAAAGATATTTTTAAATTATTTTGAATCATTATAATATGCAGAAACTGTTCAGGTTATATTTTTCTTTTTCATCCAAATACAGTGTAGCTCCAATATATCGCGGTCCTCGGGGTCCAGAGTCCGCTATCGCGATATAAACGGAGCGCGATATAAGTCCCGACATGTACCATGCATGTATAACGGCGTGCATAACACTCGCTCGGTTTGTGGCTGTGGTAGTTTGCTGAGACATCAGGGATAAATGGCATTCAGTTATGTTGTCACCATATTTCTTAATTAAAATTGGATTTGAATTGCTCAATGGAATAATTTACAATGGTGCCCTATGTCTAACAAGTAATTCCAATCCAGTGTTTCATTTACCTGCGCGTCCTGCGAGAATCTCACATAAAATTCGCCGAGGACGCAAAGTTTTAAAAGAAACCCTGGACGCATGTTTTTTCCAGGTAGCGAGTCTCGTTTCCAAAAAAATACTCCTGTTCCTTCTTTTATCACGGGATTTCACCGCACCTTAATTGTTTACTATAACACCGGCTTACTGGTACCCTGCTTCGGCTTCGAGACTATTCGCGAAAATATTGACTACTGAGTGCCAGTCGCACTGAGAGTCAAATGGATTTTGATTGGACGATTTTCAACCAATCAGCGACAGGGTTACGAAAAGAGCGGCGCACGTGTTGAAAACGAAAGTAGACGTTTCTCGTTTCGTAGCCTTAACTTGAGTCAGTTTAAAGCTGATTTTAAATTGTTTAAGGCTTAATCAGCGATGCCACCCAAGAAAAAACCAAAAACTATTAATACTGATAAGACTCAGCCAACCCTGTTTATGCTCCTTAACAAGGATCGCGCAAGTGGACCAGTTTCAGAGACCCAGGATTCCAGGATTCCCAGGCCTAAGATAATTCCCAGTCGGACTCGGAGGCTGCTGAAAAGTCATGCTCGACAGATTCTGGTCAGTCTGGCTAAAAAAAAGTCAGTGCTGAAGTGGAAGAAGTCCAAAGATAGAAGAATGTATGAACTGAAAACAAAACTGAAGTAAACTTTTAAGCCTATCCACTGTTTGAGGCTGACTTCATACATTTTTCTATCTGTGCTGAGTCTTATCAGTATTAACAGTTTTTTTTAAACCTGTGCCAGACTTCTTCTACTGAGGCCTTTATTGTGGTATTCCTGAACTTTTCATTCTTACTTTGAGCACATTCAGTGAGTGCCAGTGGTGTCAGACTTTAAAGTTCTAGTCTGGAAAGAATAGTTCAAACTGAGCTTATTTCCATTAACAGTTTTTTTTTTTTGCGTGTTCTCTAGTCTCGAAGCCATGTGCTAGTCTTGTGTTCAGCTAGTCAAGGTCTAGGATTTGGTAATACAAAGATATAAAACACTAGAACTAGTTGTTTAATTTTATTACATTTTATCACCATTGAATTTGAGTAGACAGAACATATTTAAATCCAGTACAGCGATTCTCAGTAACTGCACAGCATGATTTCTTAGAGTCTCCAAGTGGGACTCATAAATTCTGATCAGGACTCATAAAAGTTGGGACTAGCGAGTCCTGGGACTCACATTTTCAAATTTGTAAAAATATCACTGCAATCGAAACCAGCTGATAAACTATGTTTGAAAACAAGAAGTCATCGGATTGACAATTTAGGACGCCATTTTGGATACTCTGGTTCCCTGGAACGGCGAAGGGAAGTTACTCAATTGTGCTTAGATAACTTGAGTTGCTTCCCTTCGCTTATATTGCGGGCGCAAAAAAAAAAAAAAAAAAAAAAAAAAAACTGTCGTTTATCAAAGTTAATTTTTTTTTATTAATTTTTTATTGTTAGTTTTTTTTTGTTTTTTTTTGACGCAGTTGTTTTCTTCTGAAATATTTATATCTACAGAAGTGTAAAATAAGTGGACTACGATCTGTGTATGCTGGACTGAAACATCGTAAGACTTCTTTCTTGTAAAATTTGCTGGTGTTGAAAAGGAGGTGGACCGTTTTCCCCTGCTGAGCAAAATTAGTTTGTGGGCATCATTGACTGATTGAGCATTGAGTAGATCTATGTACTAAATGATGATAATGATTACGACAATTACGGCGATATAATTTATTGTTTGCCAATTATAATCAACGTGTGCGCTGATTGACACTCAGTGGATTGTTTGTCATATAATACCTGACGCGACTTAGCGTCGGGATAGGCGCGAAAAATCCATTACCGGAGGCGGAACACGTTTTTTTTTTTCTGAAGTTAAATAAAACAACAAACATTTTGTTTTTAATTTTTTTTTTGCTTATGGAAAATTTGGGAGCCATGGCCTATTCGCGATATACTGGATTTCGCGAAATAACGGACTGCGATGTATTGGAGCTGCACTGTAACAAGGATCAGCAGATTCTAAAAATAGAATAGATATAAACTAAACGAAAATAACCGAAACGGCTGAAAGGGCCTAAAGGCTCAGGTGAGCTAACAAAACAGTCATTTAAGACTCCATCTATAACCAATTTGATAGCTTTTCCCATTAATGCTGGTCATCATACTGGTATTAGATGTAATTGTTAAGTTTAGGCCCTTTCAATGCTTTTGCTTTCCGTTTCCGTTATTTTCATTTAGTTTTCTCTGTTCTATATTTAGATCCTGCCGATCCTCGTTATTTGGATGAAAAAGAAGAATAATGGGAAATATAAAAAGTTTGTGCATATTATAATGATACAAAATAATTCAAAATACCTTTTTGCAACCGCTGTCAAATGCTCTGATCATAAAATATCGCCATTTATTCACAAAATGGCCAAAATATATCCCTTTCGGGGCCGTGGCTTTCATACCCGCTGAATGGAAAATTGGACATAAAGTCATAAATAAGTGAACGATTGTACAAATTTTAATTGTGAATACAGCATTTTGCATATATGATGATTTAAAAGTAAAAGAAATAAGTATCTTGAACTCGTTTGAACAAATACAAGAAAACACTAGAACAGGCTCAGCTTTTTCGGCTCGGCAGCTCGGCCATGCCTTTCATACCCGACCTATTGTGCACATTCTTTCGCCAGGAAACTGACAACTGCCCTTCTTGAATCAGCGGAAGGGAGAGAATGACCGTAGAAATATTTCACGATCAATCTTCACGGAAGAATGTTGCCGACCTCGGCGGGGGTTGAAGCCGCGACCTCCTGGTCTCCAGTCGGTCGGCGCATCCGAGCAACCGAGGTCGGCAATTCGAAAGTTTATAAATGCGCAATCCAAAGGGTAATGATTGATTGATTGTGTTGGGGTTTAACGACACGTCAACCCTTGTGGGTCATTTTGTGTCGTCTCCCAGAGAAAGGGAGAAAAGATATAGAAGAGATAGAAGAGGACATGAAAGAGAGGAACAGGAAAGAAAGAGGAACAGGAATGATAGTGAAGAAACAGAAGAAATAAAAACATTCCCCCTCTACCTTTACCTGCTACAAGGATAGCAGGCCTTGTCCAACTGTAAGCCAATATCAAGTTGGACGCCCCGGTGACATAAGATACACGACACCTTCGCACCACCCGACCACCCCCCCAAAGGGTAATGAAAATGCTAGTCAGTGGCATATGTTTCAGTCTTCAACAGTTATTTGTTTTCCCATAAACACTTGATACTTGGACAGTGATCCGCTAATGGCGAGTTGACTATCTGCAAACCTTCAATTCTCAAAATGGTCCGTGTAAGCCTCTGTAATGCTATCCTCACTTCTTTATCATCGGGCACCTTTTCTGGATCTTCTAAATAGAGCTTAAGAATATTTACACCCTTCATAAACACACCAGCGAAATTATATACTATGGTTCTCTCAGCCTCAGGCTGATTATCACCAGAACTTCTTTCAATTTTGACAAAACAGTTCTTAAAGGGAACACTCATTTCCGCATTGCTTTTGGTAATCTTCAAAAGGTTAAAGCAAAATGAAACATCATCATCAAGTGCTAGCATTGCTTCACGTAGCAATCTTATTTTTTCTTTCAGAAGTTTAGGTATCACTAACGCGTCAGCCTCAAGTTTAATCATTTTCGTTGGTGGTCGATCTCTTTCAACACCAGTTCCCGCCATCTTGTTGTTGTTGTTGGAGGGCGCCACGTAGGGCCTAACCGAAACGACCACGAAATACCGAAAAGACGATCGGGTATGAAACCCTCTACCCGTTACGGCAATTACCGAGTAGTCACAGACAACGTGGTCATTAAATACCGGACGGGTGCGGCGGGGGAGGGGGTGGGACGGGGGAATATGTTGTTTTCAATGAAAAAAAAAAATAATAATAATAACCAAAAGAAATGCCAAGGTCTGTTTTGTTTGTCATGAAATGAAAAAAATTGTAAGCTTATTTGTCAATATTTTAATCATTCTTTGCGATATTGTCTACTGCTGAGCAAACTGGAATGAAATGTCAAGCCCTGTATTCATAAAAAAATAAGACACAACGTCATCTGCTGCTCTATAAATCTGTCAGTTTAAGGAATAACACAATTTAACAGGTGCATAGTTCACATTTCCAGGTTTAGGCTTCTTTTGTTGCAGTCTGGTCAGTAATTGATTTATTTCCATTTAGTAAACATGTTTTGGGACATGTAAAGATAAAGAAACTTAATATTTAAATATTTGGCTAATTTTCATAATTTACGTCGAGAATAACTTCAATCTAAAGAAGTTTTAAGTATCTTCAAGGTTCCGTTGCTGCAGACGGTCCAAGCAGAAACAATGTCGTTAACACGCCGATGTAATAACAGTTGACCAGTGTTGATTCAAAGTTGTTTCAATGTTGTATGTCTATCGGGGTATTGATACAAATTATTTAGACGAACAAAATCTTTTTCTTAACGTTCTTTCCAAAGCAAATTGAAATTTCTAAAATCTCCAATAATTCTGGGAACTGAACTGACCAGGTAAATGAAGGTGTTGTTCTTTTAATTTACTAGTGATGATCTTTGGAAAGCCAAGTCATAAACAATTGCTTCTTTCTTTAATCTGACCATCTGACACATTAAACATGGCCAATTTGATAATGGTAACATGCTAGTCATTCCTTACAGAGCATTTAGCAAACTACGTCTGATAATACAGCCATCATCTACTGGAGTAACATCATAAATAGACTAGCTGTATATGGACCTCCATAAGTACTGAAAAACATTTACAAAATAATATAAAACAATCTGTTATCAGACTAGGAGCTAGTCTAATATATAGCGCGCCAATTAGCCAAAAATGCATGAAGGACATCAAGCTTCAATAAAAGTAAAAAAGGATTGCCTTTGTAAACAAAGAACACACAAAATCATGAAAATCGGAGACTCGGTTTGATTGAGTCTCTTCATATGTAACACTATCGTTTGCGAGGCTGCATATGACCCCTATGTGCCGGCTTAAGCGGTATTCAATTTTCAAAATAACCAGGATATGGGCTCAATGATCCCAAAGGAAATAAAATATAACATGCACTATGATGATGTACGGGGAGGCTTTTTATGGCCCCCACACGGCACAACACCAGCTACAGCAGAGTAAAATAAAAGCAAAAAAGGAAACAAAGAACACACAAAATCACGAAAATCGGAGCCTCGGTTTGATTGAGCCTCTTTATATGTAACAGTGTAGTTTGCGAGGCTGCATACGCCCCCTAGCGCCGGCCTCAGCGGTATTCGATTTTCAAAATAACCAGGATCGGAGACTCGGTTTGATTGAGTCTCTTCATATGTAACATTGTAGTTTGCGAGGCTGCATACGCCCCGCCTAGCGCTGGCTTAAGCGGTACGGGGAGACATTTTACGGCCGCCACACGGCACAACACCAGCTATAATAGAGTAAAATAAAAGTCAAAAAGAATTGCCATCGGAAACAAAGAACACACAAAATCACGAAAATCGGAGACTCGACTTGATTGAGTCTAAAACGTTTTGATGAAATTCCTCGTTTGTGGCGAGCATATAAACGATATCTTGGCGTAGTGCCTACATGTATTCTTCGAATATTTGGCAGCCAGTTTGAAAATCAAGACGGTCGCCTTACTAGAGATTTTTCAGCGTGTTACTGACTCTAAAACTCTTGCCTTGAGCCAGACTAGCTCTCTGCCAAATTGTATGCTTATATCACAAAGTGAACAATGTTTGACCAATTTGCTCTGCTACAAGGATAATGTTATTTTTTTCATCAATTAAAAAAAGAACAACTTTGTTTAGTTGACATAATATACCCATTAAAACATTATCAAGCCCGAAATCTTTTCCATTATTTAATTAATCTATACAGCGAGAAATTGCTTCGCGAGTTATTCTTGAAATCTTCGTTGTTATCTGTTAATTGAAAATCAAATAAATCAGAATTGCTTTCTTCGCATGAATTCAAACCAGTAAAACATGTATATTGTTAAATGTAATGCTTGAAACAACTTTATGAGGTATTTAAAAACGTCGCCCGAGTTCGAGTTGTTTTGATGATGGGTATATATGGAATTCGGCAGCAACTTATTCTTTAGCGTTACAATGTTTAAAGTATTAACCGTATATTTTGAAATAAAATCGCCAATATAAATGTTTTGATGAGCATGTGACAAAACTCTTATAAAACCAGTGATACATTCGTTAGTACCCTATTGTTCTTCTGTTTTATATATTACATACATATATATATATATATATATATATATATATATATATATATATATACACAAAAAAAAAAAAAAAATAAAAACCTTCTATAAAAGCCGTTAAAGGATGCACACAGGAACACATATAATTTCTATGTAAAGTATTGACAAGGACGCAGTAGCGCTTCAAATGCAATTGTAATACTTTCGTTACCAATACATTTGTTACTTGTGGTGCGAATCAGCCTTCTTGAGAATTGCATTTAAAGGTCGAACTTCCTAAACAACGTCACAACATAAAACGACGAGACACATCAAACATTCAGAAATCCTTTTACAGCCCAAAATTTTGCAAATAGGGTTTCATCTTTTTATTCAGATATTCCATTAAATATTTACTTATTTTGAATTTTGTATTGGGTCTGTACAAGTATGAGAAAAAGGTAATAAAATTGCTGTTGATTTTATAAAGCGAAGGTCTTTTGGCTGATACCTTTGTTACCATGCAGTAATGTAGGTGTCACGATAGACAGTCGTATTTTAGTGTATGTCTACTGTTAATCTTTGGTTCAGTCATTTCAGATCTACTGTCCTGTGAACAAATAATTATTGTAATTAATGTAGTAGAATAATTTAAATGAGATAAAGACAATATCTTACTGCTAAAATGTAATCATAAACAATAATGTGATCTTTGAATAGTCTCTGAAATAGTACTACTCAGTCACAAACTTGTTAAACCTAAACAAAACGTAGATACCTCTGTATCAAGTTTGAAAATGTTTGATTTCAGCTTTTAAGCGTTCATATTGAAAAAAAGGTAAGTGAAAAGTCCAGGGAGTGCCACAACCACAAACCGCAGCCCTTCCCAGACCCCAAGAGGAAGAGGAAACTGACAAATCTAAACAAGCACAAACCGAACAAACGTACGACAAGCACTAAGATTAGCTCTCTCTTCCCCAAGCGAGGTAATCGCAATACTAAAAGGACTGAAAAACACAAGAACAAAATGACACACGGAAAGACATACAACAAATCGCCTCGTAGAATAAACCACAAAGCAACAAAGAGTAAGACTAACACCTATCGCTGTGTAATGTATTGGTAACGAAGGTATACTTTTGTTACTTTTCATTCTATCAACATATCTGACTCTTTAACGTAATATATAAAAAAAAAAACACAAAAAAAAACAACAAAAAAAACAAAAACAAAAAAAAAAAAACATTGATAATATCCTAATGCACGGTTGATAATAAATTATTCCTGTTTCAATATATCAAAGTTATTTAAAATTTCATTGTTCATTAACTGTTTCCATGCACATACTGGTAATATGATATCCGTTACCATGAAAATATGTATTTACTGAGCATATGGTTTGAGACTGATGTCAGTGTACTTTAAGCTAATCAGAAACATCAAAATAAAACGCTGAGAAAGGGATAGTGTCAATAAGGTCTGTTTTTGGACACAAGCCGATTTTCCTTTTAATCCT
This sequence comes from Anodontia alba, assembly GCA_964016985.1. Taxonomy (NCBI): domain Eukaryota; kingdom Metazoa; phylum Mollusca; class Bivalvia; order Lucinida; family Lucinidae; genus Anodontia; species Anodontia alba. The sequence goes on from OZ024830.1 coordinate 21,639,020, forward strand.
CTCAAACGATTCCTTATGCTTTGGTTTTATGTTTGCAAACTATTTAGTGGAATGAAGAAATATTTTGTAAGATATATTCAAATAAAGTGGGTGGGGTAACTGCTCCTCTATAGCATGAATTACTACCCATTAATTTTTAATAATTATGTCCCTCCTACCAAAGGGATGGGGGACATTTTTTTGGGACAGATCCCGTTAGCGTCGGCGTCGGCGTCGGCGTCAAGCTTCTTGTCCGCTCTGTAACTTGAATACCCTTTGGAATATTTTGATGATACTTGGTAGAAATCTAGGTCAGGACAAGATGACGTGTCGCAAATATGCTTGACAACTCCGGATTTCCTACTTTTGGAATTATCACCCTTTCTTTTATTTGAAAAAGATTTCGTTTCCGCTCTGTAATACCCTGTGGAATATTTCGATGGTACTTGGTGGAATTGTAGAACAAGATGAGACAACATGTCACGTACAAGAATGACAACTCTGCCTTTCTTACTTTTGGCGTTATCAACTTTTATTATATTTGACAGTGATAATCCATTGATTTCGTGTCCGCTCTGTAAGTCAAAGAAGCTTTTGAATAGTTTTATGATACTTGGTAGAAATGTAGAATAGGACCAGACAACGTGTCGCGTAGAAGAATGACAACTGCCTTTCTTAGATTTGGCGTTAATTCCCTTTGTGATATCTGACAGTGATTATACATTGGTTTCGTGTCTGCTCTGTAAGTCAAAGACATTTTGGAGTTTTTTTATGATACTTTATAGAAATGTAGAACAGGACCAGGCAACTTGTCGCGTAGAAGAAAGACAACTCTGGCTTTCTTACTTTTGGCGTTATCTCCCTTTGTTATATCTGACAGTGATTGCCCATTGATTTCGTGTCCGCTCTGTAAGTCAAAGACCCTTTGGAATATTTTTATGATACTTGGTAGAAATGTAGAACTGGACCAGACGACGTGTTGCGTACAAGAATAACAACTTTGTCTTTCTTACTTTTGCCGTTATTTCCCTTTGCTATATTTGACAGTGATTATGCATTGACGTCGTGTTCGCTCTGTAAGTCAAAGACCCTTTAAGATATTTTTTATGATACTTGATAGAAATTTAGAACAGGACCAGATAACGTGTCGCTTACAAGAATGACAACTCTGTCTTTCTTACTTTTGGAATTATAACACTTTGCTTTGTTTGAAATAGATTTCTTATCTGCTCTGTAACTGGAATACCCTTCAGAATACTTTGATGATACCTTGTAGAAATGTAGACTAGGACAAGACAACATGTTTCTTACAAGAATGGCAACTCTGCCTTTCTTACTTTTGCCATTATCTCCCTTTGTTATATTTGACAGTGATTATGCATTTATTTCGTGTCCGCTCTGTAACTCAAATGCCCCTTGGAATATTATGATGGTACTTGGTAGAAATGTAGAACAGGACGAGATGACGTGTAGCTTACAAGAATGACAACTCTCTGCCGTTCTTACTTTTGACATTATCTCCCTTTTTTTATATTTGATAATGATTATGCTTTGCGCTCTGTAAGTTGAGCACCCTTCAGAACATTTTGATGATACTTGGTAGAAATGCAGAACAGGAGAAGAAGACACATCACATACAAGAGTGACAACTCTGGCTTTCTTTCTTTTGGAGTTAACTCCCTTTGTATTTTTTTGACATTGATTTCGTGTCTGCTCTGTAACTCAAATACCCTCCGGAGAAATATTTTGATGGTATTTGGTAGAAATATAGAACAGGATAAGATGACGTGTCGCGTAAAAGAATGACAACTCTGCCTTTCTCACTTTTGGCATTATCTCTTTTTGCTGTATTTGACAGTGATTATGCATTGGGTCGGTGTCCGCTATGTAAGGCGAATACCCTTTGGATTATTTTGATAATACGTGGTAGTATTGAAGAACAAGACCAGATGACATGTCACATTGACGAATGACAACTTCGCTTTTTACTTTTGGAGATTTTTCTCCTTTTCTTTGATATGAATTTGATTTCTTGTCTCTGCTCTGTAACACAAATACACTTCGGAATATTTTGATGATACTTGGTACAAATGTAGAACAGGACGACTTGACGTGTTGCTTACGAGAATGACAACTCTGGCGGGATTGGTGTGTGTGTGTGGGGGGGGGGGGGGGGAGCATTTTTTTCTAAAAAACCCCCCCAAAAAAACCCTTTCTAGTTACTTATTTCAAAGCAAAAACCTTTTATGAATGTCATATTTCTCTGTATCGTTTAGAAGAGGTGAATTTTCTGTCTTGAAAGTTTTACAAGCCGTTTACGTGTTCTCTGCCTGACCAGTCACTTAAATCTTTGAGTGAACATATACGTTGATGTCATTCATGACGTCACAATAATTTTGATTTTGCCGTGTTAATTGCAAGAATTTACAACTGTAAGTGACATGAATAGATTTAACTGCTGTAAAATATTTTCGAATGCTTTGTTCTATATATAATATTTCGTATGAAATGGAAGTAGTTTTAATACTGACTTGCTATAAGGTCACAGGTTAAAAGATTGTTTGAAGTCAGTGCATCGAAAATTGAGTTCTGATATGAAAAGTATAAGGTTTATTTGATATACATATTTTCTGACAGATATAATCCATTGTTAATTTCACTTTGCTATGCTAACAACGGAACCATTGGTTTTGACCTTGACTTTTAACTGACATAAACACGTTTCCAGTTTTCGTCGTATCCGATTTTCTTGACTTCCTTCAGAGCAAAGAATTCATCATCCCTCTTACAGTCATTTAGACTCTCCAGCATTTGTGAAAACATTTTTATACCTTAGTCATCATCTACCAAACCATCAACTTCCTCCTTTGTATCATCTACATCATGAAAACACACCTATATAATTTTGACCCCCTTAAACCCCACTTTTATATAGTAAAACTGGGGTTTACAGGGGTATACATTATTTTTCTTATTTCTGCTAAAATATAGATTGTGGGTACTCGTTAGAACCGCCTCGGTGAGGCGGTTCTAACGAGTACTCACAATCTATATTTTGAGCAGATATATGAAAAATATCAGAGTTTTTTATCTGAAAATTTTCAGTTTTTTTAGGTGAAATTTTCTTTATATTTGAATAGGCTTGTTTTCGTAATGAAATATCTAAACTTTTGAACTGCATACGATACTTTATACAATTCAGTATTTCTCCTTGACTAATAGCAGAGTAAGATAAAAAAAAAAAAAAAAAAAAAAAAAAAAAAAAAAAAAAAAAAAAAACAATGGTAGATGCAAACTGTTAAACAGATAAGCGATGTCAAAGTTACTTTTACTAGATTCACTGGAGCAATTATGGTAAAATCAAAAAGGACACTTTTTGAAACAAATGCCGATAGGACAACAGGTAACTAACAAATACAAAGAAAATAACAGGTAACTGATGGTTTGGAGTGGATGTTAAGGTGGTTACATTGACAAAGGATTCAGAGAATAAAGGGTGACTTTAGAGACTTACTGTAAAAGTGCTTTAAACCCCCCGGTGGTTTACTCTACTGCCCATTCTAAGGCGGTGGTCCCTGTGTTAGTCTTACTCTTTGTTGCTTTGTGGTTTATTCTACGAGGCGATTTGTTGTATGTCTTACCATGTGTCATTTTGTTCTTGTGTTTTTCGGTCCTTTTGGTGTTGCGATTGCCTCGCTTGGGGAAGAGAGAGATAGTCTTGGTGCTTTTCATACGTTTGTTCGATTTGTGCTTGTTTGGATATGTCTGTTTCCTCTTCTTCTTGGTGTCTGGTGGAGGGCGAGGTTGGCGGTGGGAGGTTGGCGGGGGGCGGGGAGGGGGCTGCGGTTTGTGATTGTGGCACTCCCTGGACTTTTCTCTTACCTTTTTTTACTCAGTAATACATGTTTACAAGCTGAAATGCTCTGTTTCCTCTAAAAGTCATAAAATCACTTATAAACTAATAATCAAATCAACTGAGGCAGGTAACAAAAGTAAGGTGGGTTGTTGAATAGGCATAAGGACAAATAAAACAATGCAAATTATTCAGTGATATGATGCCAAATCCATTTATTGGGGGCTATATTAGAAAAGTATGTGTTCTCTGCAATGATTTCGGATCATTCATTATCACAACAATGAGAACATGACAATGGCAGTGACACTGGTGGCTTCATCAAAAACGCAAAGACTGAAAAAAAACAAAGATGATCCAGACGCTCGGAAATAAATGCTATAATCTTTAGCAAGATAACACAGTTAGCCCTTGATGAGTTACTTGGGCTGTTAGATGAATTGAGAATGTTGGTCTTGGTCATTTCCTACCTTAATCAGGCCAAGGTATACACAGAAGAATATCTATCATCTGATAGCCAGTACGACATTTACTACACCAGCATGAATCTGGTATTCCTAAGGCTCGATAAGAGTCGTTGTTTTTACCAGAGTTATTTAATGAATAGAATTTGAACGCCACTACATTAACCAAATACAGTCTATATGTACAAACAAAGAACAAAAAAACAAACAAAACAAAAAAAAAAAAAAAAAAAAACAACACAAAAACGAAACGGTAAAAGGAAAAGTCCAAGGATTACCACAATCACAAGTCGCAGCTAATCCCTGACACCAAGAGGAAGAAGAGAGAAACACAAACCAACACATGCAAAACAAACAAATGCACGAAAAGCTCACAGAGCAGGTCTCTCGTCCCCAAGCGAGGTAATTGCAGTGCTGAAAACAAGGCCGCGCAACACAAGGCAAGACTTAATATAAATCGCCTCATAGAATAACCACAAAGCTACACAGAGTAAGAGCAACACCCAGACCACCGCCTTAGAACGGTTACCAACTATCAGAAGGATTAAAGAACGTTTCTTTAACTTCACCCTGCGTCCCGATGATACTCTTAATACAGAAATACATAGAAAACTCAGTCGATGCATCATCGCGAAAACATAAAAATCAAATAAATCACTTTATAAACAAAGATAAGTACTCTTGACTAATTCTACACCCACTTCGAGCCAGAGTTAATGAAAATCAATAGCTGAACCATGGCGGACTAAGCCAGAAACATATCATCAATCCCCATCCCACTTGCTAAAGCTTCACAAAGAGGCCATTATTGAGTCTGAGGCCCGAATGCAACTAAAGAGCAAAACATAGCCATCAACAGTGACTGGGTTGATAACTAGGCATGCATTGGTGTAAGGTTAGGTGTTTAACAAAGTGACATATTAGGCGGTGGTATTTTTTATACATTGTATAGCTCCAGTGATTCTAATAAAAGTAACTTCGAAATGGCTTATGTTTACAAAGGGCTCGCAACTGCTCTGAACCAGGCACCACCCAGCAAGAGACAATAAACTGAAGCTACAAAGGGCTCGGATCTGCTCTGTACCGGGCACCGCCAACCAAGAGACAACAAACTGAAGCTACAAAGGGCTCGGATCTGCGCTGTACCAGGCACCGCCAATCAAGAGACTACAAACTGAAGCTATAAAGGATTCGGGCCTGCTCTATACCAGGCGGCGCCAAGCAAGAGAAAACAAACTGAAGCTACAAAGGGCTCGAATCCGCTCTGTACCAGGTACCGCCAAGCAAGAGACAACAGCACGGACCTACCAATGACTCTGATCTGCTCTGTACCAGGCAACGCAAAGCAAAAGACAGCAGAATGGAGCTTTCAGTAACTCGGATCTGCTCTGTAACAGGCACCTCGAAGCAAAACAACATAACGGAGCTAGCAATGACTCGGATCCGCTCTCTACCAGGAAATGTAAATCAGGCAATAGACGGAGTTACCAATGACTCGAATCTGCTCCGTACCACGCAGAGCAAGAGACAACAAATCGGGGCTATTAATGGCTCGAATCTACTCTGTACCACCGCAGAGTAAGAGACAATAAATTCGAACTATCAATGACTCGAATCTGCTCTGTACCGCCATAGAGAAATAGACAGCAAATCGGAGCTATCAATAACTCGAACCTGCTCCGTACCACTGCAGAGCCAGAGACAACAAATATTAGCTATCAATGACTCAGAACTGCTCTGTACCACCGTAGGTTACAACAAATATTAGGTATCAATGACTCAGATCTGCTCCGTACCACCGTAGAGCAAGAGACAACAAATATTAGATACCAATGACTCAGATCTGCTCTGTACCACTGCAGAGCAAGAGACAACAAATATTAGTTATCAATGACTCAGATCTGCTCTGTTCCACCGCAGAGCAAGAGACAACAAATCGGTGCTATCAATGACTCGAATCTGCTCCGTACCACTGCAGAGCAAGAGACAACAAATCAGAGCTATCAATGACTCAAATCTGCTCTGTACCCTGCAGAGCAAGAGACAACAAATATTAGCTATCAATGATTCAGATCTGCTCTGTACCACCGCAGAGCAAGAGGCAACAAATATTAGCTATCATTGACTCAGATCTGCTCCTTACCACCGCAAAACAAGAGGCAACAAATATTAGCTGTCATTGACTCAGATCTGCTCCGTACCACCGCAGAGCAAGAGACAACAAATATTAGCTATCAATGACTCAGATCTGCTCTGTACCACCGCAGAGCAAGAGACTGGTCGGAGCTATCAATGACTCGAATCTGCTCTGTACCACTGCAGAGCAAGAGACAACAAATCGGAGCTATCAGTGACTCGGACCTGCTCCGTACCACTGCAGAGCAAGAGACAACAAATTGGAGCTACAACAAAATGGAGCTACAAAGGGCTCGGACCAGCTGTTTACCATGCAAATCGAAGCTATCGATGACTGGAATCCACTCCGTACCACCGCAGAGCAAGAGACAACAAATCAGAGCTTGCAATGACTCGGATCTGCTCTGTACCAGGCACCGCAAATCAAGAGACAGCAAAATGGAGCTACAAAGGGCTCAGACCAGCTGTTTACCATGCGAACCGGAGCTACCGAGGACTTGAATCCACTCCGTACCACCGCAGAGCAAGAGACAACAAATCGGAGCTGTCAATGACTCGGATCTGCTCTGTACCAGGCACCGCAAATCAAGAGACAACAAAATGGAGCTACAAAGGGCTCGGACCAGCTGTTTACCATGCACCGCACAGAAAGAGACAGCAAAACGGAGCTACCAATTACTCGGATATGCTCTGTGCCAGGCACCGCACAGCAAGAGACAGCAAAACATTTGAAACTAACATAGACTGAATGGCTGCAAAGAATCCGCTATGTACGAAAGACCGGTAGTGACATTTCAACTACATTAATTCAAGGTTTCAATTTCACGAATTCACGATTTCAGCTTCACGAATTCACGATTTCAACTTCACGAATTCATGATTTCAACTTCACGAATTCCACTTCACGAATTCACAAATTCACGAATTCAACTTCACGAATTCACGAATTCAACTTCATGAATTCACGAATTCAACTTCACGAATTCCACTTCAAGAATTCAACTTCACGAATTCACGAATTCAACTTCACGAATTCACGAATTCAACTTCATGAATTCACGAATTCAACTTCACGAATTCCATTTAACGAATTCAACTTCACGAATTCAACTGAAGTTGAATTCGTGAAGTAGAATTCGTGAATTTGTGAAGTTGAATTCGTGAATTCGTGAAGTTGAATTCGTGAATTCGTGAAGTTGAATTCGTGAAGTGGAATTCGTGAAGTGGAATTCGTGAATTCGTGAAGTTGAATTCGTGAATTCGTGAAGCTGAAATCGTGAATTCGTGAAGTTGAAATGTCACTATCGGTCTTTCGTAGTTATGGGAGTAGGAGTTGAAACTTCATGCGAAGAATTTCCAGCTTTGTATGGCATATCAGGCTCCATATAATGGAATGGGGGTATAAGAAGAAAAATATGTTAAAATGTTTCAACCAATGGAAGCACTAAACAAAAGTGTAACAGACGACATTATGATTATTATTATTATTATTATTATTCAAAGAAAAAGGGCTTCGCATCTCATGTGAACCGTTTGCCTAGCAGAAAATTTGTATATTGAAATATCAAATCTTATTTTCTCAGAAAACAAAATCGAAATGTCATCTGTTGCACCTGTGATAAGCACTTTAAGGGTTAATGCTATACTTCAGGAGATGAATGTCTAAAACTGCAGCAGACGACATTTTCAAATATTTTTCTTTATTTTTCCTAGAAAATACGATTTGATACTACATGCAAATTGTCTCTTAAGGAGACAATTGCATGAAATGTCAGACGTGTTTTCCGGAAAAAATGTTATCCGTATGTCATCTGCTGAATTTGCCCATATTATGATAAGTGCTGATATAGGCTTTTAATGTCTGTGGTAGTGAGAAGAAAGGAACATCATAAATGTGTTGACTACAAGCCAAACCATCCCATATTGCATATCAAATTTGCGAACAGCAAATCAACCTGTGCTTCTGTACAGCCTAATCAAGGTCTACGCTCTTTGCTATCTCTATCGTTCAGTGTCAAACAACGTGAGTTCGATTATATGCGCAGACACTTATCAGATTTCGTTGATGCACATATTGATCTGGAGAGGCAAGTTTCATGAACTCTACTTGTAACATATTTATGCGAAAACCTGAAGCAATACCTTCAAAATGGTAACTACAGCAGATGCAGTTTGACTTTTTTCTTTGTCATTTTTCAGAGAAAATAAGGCTTGACGTTTCATAAGATCGTCTGCCTAGCAGACGGTTCACGTGAAACCAAAATCTTGTTTCCTATAATAATAATAATAATATTAATAAATTCTGCTGCAATTTTGCTTAACACTTGATTCCGACCAACCTGCGCATGCGCGCAATTTATCAGTCTTCCCTGTATGTCTGGGGAAACTTTGGATTCAGGGCTATCCAGAAAACGCACAGAAGACATTGATCAGATTGCGCGGATACTCGTGTTGAGCTGAATCTTTACTGAGATTGTTAGAGTGTATACCCTGTAAGCATTCTTTATAAATCTATAGCGGGCTGTCATCGGCCCGTCAGGGTAGCTGACGGGCTGATAACGGCCCGCTATAGATTTATAAAGAATGCTAGCTGGGTATTCTCTCTCTCTCTCTGGGTGTGTGTGGGGGTGGGGGAAGTGGGAGGGGGGAGGGGGTGGGTGCAAGGGGAGGGGGAAGCGCACTGCGATCCAAAGTTTTGTTACGTGAAGAGTAAAAAATCTGGTAAGTAAGTAAGTAAGCAGGTAAGTAAGAAAGTAAGCAGGTAAAGTAAGTAAGTAGTGATTTATTAAACTGTCACATATAAAATATAATGATATCTGATATACGTATACAGAGTACGACAATGCACTAAAACACATTTGATACTCACCCTTAAAAGGCTTATGAGACACGATTATACACATATTGGAAACAAAACTATAAATCACAGATAAGAACTATAATATTGGAAACAAAAACTTCAAAACACAGATAAGCACTATTATATTGGAAACCAAAATACAAAAAAGGTAAGAGAAAAGTCCAGGGAGTGCCACAATCACAAACCGCAGCCCTTCCCAGGCCCCAAGAGGAAGAGTAAACCGACAAATCCAAACAAGCACAAACCGAACAAACGTACGAAAAGCACTAAGATTAGCTCTCTCTTCCCCAAGCGAGGTAATCGCAATACTAAAAGGACTGAAAAACACAAGAACAAAATGACACACGGAAAGACATACAACAAATCGCCTCGTAGAATAAACCACAAAGCAACAAAGAGTAAGACTAACACCGGGACCACCGCCTTAGAACGGTCGGTAGAGCAAACCACCGGAACCACAAATCACAGATAAGCACTATTATATTGGAACAAAAATAGAAATCACAGATAAGCACGTTTATGCTGTAAGTGAAGATGTTTAAAACAATGCTACATACAATATGCAATAATTCTACTCTAAAACTTAGGTTGTAATATCAGTAAGCGTCATTCAAATCTATTGCACTCAAGCACATAACAGGTTTTAAGATCATCGATCGTGGTGTTAGTCACTGATGATGAGCAGACTCGTTTTACACAAGTATAAAGGTATAGTTGTTCCCAGTTTTTGGCTTATATTAACGCTTAGTACTCTGATTAAAATTTCACCAGCCGACATAAGTTGATATCTAAGTTTAGAAACTGATATTCGCTGGGCTTAAAACAGCTCTCATCCAATGAGAGACAGTCTGTTGTTAGGTTATATAAAAAATTGAAATATTTGTTTTCTTATTTTTCCCAGAAAATAGGATTTGACTTTTTCATGCAAGTAGTCTACAATGGAGACAATTTGCATGAAGTGTCAAATAGAAAGGAAGGCAATGATCAGAAATCGATACAATTACTTAACACCTTTCGTCCAAGACACCAAAGGGAAAGAAGGACGCACTTAAAGCAACGGCAACACAATGAAAACACTACAAACAGAAAGACAAAATGACTGTTTCTTTCCCTGAAATTGGCCAAACGGCTATCCAAAATAAGAATTTCACCAGGACATACATGCAAAGATATACAAAGACAGAAATAGTAAACCATAGCAGAAGCTACGCTTGGAACGGTCAGTAAAAAATTTACTGGTGGGGTGGGGTGGGGAGCGGGGGCTTAAATCGATTGTACCTGGCCGCAACCCTCGCTCTTAGTTCTGCCGTAGTATACACAAGACATTTGTTTAGTCCGCGTGAAGGGTTTCTAACTCATCAGTGCAACATCTCCGAGAACATAAAAATCAAAACGAATACAGAGATGAAACAACGATGACAGCAAGAAAGAACTGAATTGCTGAAACAAAAGAAACTCAGCAGTTAGACTCCCGTGGGCCCGACCAGAGCCAAAGCACCAGGTACCAACCGACTTACTGGACAGTCTTTAGGCCGAAGCCGTCATAGAGTCTGAGACCCGACCCGCCGGCGTGCAACCAAAGAAGGAAGCAAAGTTATTAACCGTGACTGGGTTAACTATCGTGCATGCAGTCTATCGTATTACATTTATGTATGATATGAGCCGTTACTTCTCAGAAAACATACCTTCGAACATGTGCCTCTAACACAGATTCAGCGAATGCACAGGCTAATCAGACTCTTCACTTCAGCGATATAGGAATCAAACATGTCTTTTCATGCATTAACATTCGCTAGGTCCCGTGGGAGGTGTTGAAAACCGAGGCCGAAGGCCGCGGTTTTCAACACCTCCCAATTGACCTGGCGAATGTTAATGCATTCAAAAACCATGTTCGATCGCTATTATTGCATAACAACTGAAAACATTTGCTACATTGCGCGTTATTTCTTGCACTATTTTGTTTTGCCTTTTCACCGATGTCTCGCGAACGTTATTTCCACGTACTATGCACGTTCTAGGGTATGGCAGTACACATCTCGTAACGGCAGCAAATCTGTGGCCCCGGTACGATTATATTGAAAGTTGCGTAGCCGTGCATTAACAGCGCATGAATTGCCTTGTTAATACACGGCTTTTCGCCGGTTAATGCACGGCTGTTAATCACGTGCGACACTGCTTTTTAAGCAATAATTCAGAATCTGAGTCCTCAAACTGTGACTAGTTCAGATGTTATTATTTTCTCTGATTGTTTCCAATTACTTTCCAATTAGACTGCTGGCAAAACTATCAATCGGTCTGCGACTCTTGTGTTCATCGACCCAAAATCCGTATCGTGTCCAGATTCCTTTATTTTCTGCCTTCCTTGTATTGTCTGAGTAGGACTATATGTTGAAGGTAGTAGCCTTTATGAATCGGTTCACGAGCGCTGCCGAATGCTGATGAGCCTAAGGTGCCCTCCTGTTTACTATCTTTCGGTAAGTTTATGTCCGTGTGTTTTCCTCTGTGGCTTCCAATATGTCTCGCTAAATCTAAAATGTATTGGGACATATCTGCATATTTCTCGACTGCTTTGGTCGACGCTGCTATTATACCTGTAATAGCGGATGACACTGTGTTTGGACGTGCATCTGCGTTGTACGAGAAACTGGAAAAGAAAAAAAAAGAAAACATTTGTTACGGACCAAAGGATTACGTAAGCAAATATTTTACAGAAGAACACACCCCTTAGAGTAATTACACTGTTCTGTTCGTGAATATAGCATTTTATATTCTTATTATTGTTTACTGATGACATTGCCTTAATTTCCGACACTATACAAGGTTTAAAACGTCAGCTAAAGAACCTAGAAAAATTCTGTGAAATGTACAAAATGATAGTAAATGTAATCAAAACTAAGATTATGGTTTTTAGACTAGGTGGCTGGTTACGTGCTAATGAGAAATTCTTCTATAAAGGTATTCCGTTAGAAATAGTGAATGGGTTGCAATATGCCGGTTTATTATTTACCCTTAAATTGTCTATGTATAGAATGACTGATGATCTTTCAAAGAAATCAAAAAGGATAATAGTATCGGTTTTACAGTCGTTCAATAGTTATGGGTCTTTATCGAGCTCAGCATTTTTCAAGATTTTTGATACGAAATATGCCCTATATTACTATACGGATGCGTAGCATAGGGTTTTAAGCAGTATAAAAATATCGAACGAATCCAATATTATTCATGTAAAAGATTTATGAATGTGTCTCAGAAAGCCAGTAATTGTGCAGTTTTAGGTGATTGCGGAAGGTATCCACTTCTATTAATAACATGGAAATAAGTGATTAAATATTGGCTAAAAGTTTTAAGAATGTCGAGCGACAGGCACGTAAAGAAATGCTATGATATGTTACTCTATTTTGATACATTGGGATATAATAATTGGGCATCAGAAGTAAAACACATTTTAGCTATAAACGGATTTATGTATATATGGAATGATCAAAATGTTGAAAATGAGGCTGAGTTCATGCGAGCCTTTGATGAAAGAATTTAACGGAAGATATAGGGCAGTAGAAAGGGAAACAGAAGATGTTTATTTTGTCCACCTTAATCGAGGATGAATATCATTTTATGCTTATCTGTAATAAATATGACGATCTGCGCAAGTTATACCTGTAAGCTAAATACTATACATCTTTCAATATACACAAGTTTTGTATACTTATGCCGTCAAAAAAGGAGACATACATAAGGTCTATTGCTACATATTTATATTATGCAAATTTAAGAAGATCAAACCTATTAGGACATACAAATGTAGAATATGTTTGTTTTTGTATATTGCCATGCATGTAACTATATGTATAAATTGTATATGTGTTTTTATTATGTGTTATGGGCCGGTGGCCTTCATTATGAAATAAACTTAAAATATATATATATCATTTTTGCTCAGGAGACTATAGAGCTGAAAATAGTTTATTGCAGGGGCATGAGAAATTCACAAACTACAAGGAATTATGTAAATTATGTCCATTTTAACCGAATGTGCATTTTTTTTTAAATTTTTGACAGAAACTGGTTGAACCAGTTACTTTAAGAATTGCAATTATATGGCGCTGCAATGAATCCCGAGTGATAATTCAACTGTGAGAGAGAATCGTGCCTACACAAAAAGTTGCATGTACGAACAATGAAGGCCCATGTTAGCTTCAGCAGACACATTCTCGTAAAATCTAAAAGTTTGCGTTTGGAACCAAAGAACACACAGAAGAACTAATATATATATATATATTTTAGCTCAGGAGACAATAGAGCTGAAAATAGTTTATTGCAGGGGCATGAGAAATTCATAAACTACAAGAAATTATGTAAATTATGTCCATTATAACCGAATGTGCATTTTTTTTACTTTTTGACAGAAACCGGTTGAACCAGTTACTTTAAGAATTGCAGTTATATGGCGCTGCAATGAATCCCGAGTGACAATTCAGCTGTGAGACAGAATCGTGCCTACACAAAATGTTGCATGTACGAACAATGAAGGCCCATGTTAGCTTCCGCAGATACATTCTCATAAAATCTAAAAATTTGCCTTTAAAATGAATAACGTATTATATGACAACAGAGCCATCTATTTGCATTAAAATGAATGGTATAATATGTTAGCTAGTCTATCTGGGCGGATGCCCCGGCTGATCTGATTCTTCGCGGGGCGCACATCTATTTTGTTCGTTTTGTCGTACGATGGCTCAGTTATTTAACAAAATGAGCCGTTACGCCAGAAAATGTGAATTCGGAAATTGCGCCGTGCGAAGATGCCAATCAGCCTGCATATTCGGGTACTCTCATCAGAATTTTCACAGGGCATCAGAATCTTTACAGGGCGCATTTCGGACAGCCAAGGACGCAAAGTTTCTTCACGCGGACAACTAAGACTCAAAGGAGGCTGCACGGTCATTCGTTGGGCACAGATGTCAGAAGGTATATTTTTACATGGAGGTACGTTTTTTGACGTTTTTGACGTTTAAACTCATATCACATGTCAGAATGTACGTTTTCTGACGTTGGGGCTCATATCACTTGTCAGAAGGTACGTTTTCTGATGGTTGCGCTCATATCACATGTCAGAAGGTACGTATTCTGACGTTGCGGCTCATATCACGTGTCAGAAGGTATTGTTTCTGACGTTATGGTTCGCATCACATGTCAGAAGGTACGTCTTACGGCTAATATCACATATCAGAAGGTATGTTTTCTGACATTGCGGCCTATATAATGCTTTGCTTGGCGCTTATGTCTGAAAGTGCTATTTCTGACTTTGCGACTTGTTTGATTTTGAAAAGAGAGAAAAGTACTGAGTTATTTGGTGCAATATTTGCAAATATGACAAAACAATTAATAAGTGTATACATACCCGATGAAAATGAAGATTGATGAAATGAATAATGCAGAAACCGTCATTGCATCTGGTTAAAGGTATGCTCTTAGCTTATGGTCTTTTTCTTCTTGTCTGGATAATTATCTTTGTCGTCCAAGTTATTGAAGTTCTTAGACGTCTGATGCTGAGGATTGGTTTAACCTTAGTTTAAATACTCTATACATCGGCAAACTGTGACAAACACGCCACAACATCAGAAAACGTACCTTCGGACACATGCGCCCAGTGAAGAAAGTCCAGTGAAGATTCAGACCAGCCAGCGCATTTACGCCATATGATCAGAATCTTCACTGGGCATTTTGGATAGCCAAGTATGCAAAATTTCTTCATGAGGACAACGAGGACTAATCAGACAGGTCGCTGGTTGATTTATAGTCTTGGTTTGGCTCACATTTCCGAAGGTATGCTATTCAATAAAATATGTCTTATTCCATATCAGACATTCGTTGCAAGTAAGGTCTATATCAGCCTGCCTGAAAATGAGGCCACAGAGTCTTTTTAGCTCACCTAAGCGTGAAGTGCTCAAGATGAGTTTCTGTGGTCAGACAATGTCCGTCGTCCGCGTGCGTCAAGCGGCATCAACAATTAATTTAAAAGCTTACTCCTCCTACACCCCTGTGCCACTTGACTCGAAACTTGGTAGGAAGCAATGGGGTGACTAGTAGATCAAAAATAGCTAAGATAGTTTCGATCGGAAATCTATGATGGCGGCCATCTTGAAAATCTATTTTCGCTTCTTCTCCTGAACCGAAAGGTCACTTGACTCGAAACTTGGTAAGAAACATCGGGGTGACTTGTAGCTCAAACATAGCTAAAATCGTTGAGATCGGAAATCCAAGGTGGCTGCCATGGCGGCCAATATGAAAATCTATCTTTCACTTCTTCTCCTGAACCGACAGGCCAATTGACTCTTACCTTAGTAGCAGGCATCGGAGTGACTTGTAGATTAAAAATAGTTAAAATCATTCCGATTGGAAATCCAAGATGGCCACCATGGCCGCCGTCTTGAAAATCTATTTTTCGCTTCTTCTCCCGAACCGAAAGGCGAATTGCGTTGGAATGACTTGTAGATCAAAAATAGCTAAAGTCATTCCAATCGGAAATCGAAGATGGCTGCCATGACAGCCATCTTGAAAATTTATTTTTCACTTCTTCTCCAGAACCGAAAGGCCAATTGACTAAAAACTTTGCAGGAAGCATCGGGATGACTTGTAGATAAAAAAAAAGCTAAATTCGTTCCGATCGAAAAGACAAGATGGCCTCCATTGCAGCCTTCTTTAAAATCTATCTTTCCCTTCTCCTGAACCGAAAGGCCAATTGACTCGAAACGTAGTGGGAAGCATCTGGGTGACTTGTAGATCCAAAATAGCTAAAATCGTCTCGATCGGAAATCCAAGATGGAGGCAATAGCGGCCACCTTGAAAATTTATTTTTTTTTTGCTTCTTCTCCCGAACCGAAAGGCCAATGGACTTGAAACATGATAGGAAGTATCAGGGTGACTTGTAGGTCAAAAATAGATAAAATAGTTCCTATCGGAAATCTAAGATGGCTGCCATGTTGAAAATCTATTTTTCACTTCTTCTCCTGAACCGAAAGACCAATTGACTCGGAACTTGGTGGAAAGCATCAGGGTGACTTGTAGACAAAAATTAAAATCGTTCCGATCGGAAATCCAAGATGGCCGCCATGGGGCAATCTTGAAAATCTAGTTTCACTTCTTCTCCCGAACAGAAAGACCAATTGACTCGAACCTGGGCAGGAAGTTTTGTAGTGACTTGTAGATCCAAATAGCTAAAATTTTTCGGACCGGAAATCCAAGATGGCCGCCATCTTGAAAATCTATTTTTTGCTTCTTCTCCTGAACCGAAAGGCTAATTGACTCGAAACTTGTTAGGAAACATAGGGATGGCTGGTAGATCAAACATAGTTAAATCGTTCCAATCGGAAAGCCAAGATGGTCACCATGGCAGCTATCTTGAAAATTTATTTTTTCGCTTCTTCTCCTGAACCGGAAGCGCGATCGCCTTGAAACTTGGTAAGAGGTGACATGTAAACCAAACAATAGCTAAAATCGTTCCGATAGGAAATACAAGATGGCCGCCACTGTTGCCATCTTGGAAATTTATGCTGAACTTCTTCTCCTGAGTAGAAAGTCCCTTTGACTCGAAATTTTATAGGAAGTATCAAGGTGACTTGTAGATCAAAAATAGCTAAGTCATTCTGATCGGAAATCCAAGATGGTCGCCCTAGCAGCCATGTTGAAAATCTATTTTGAACTTTTTATCTGCTGAACCAAAAGGGCAATTGACTCAAACTTTACTGGGAGTATCGAGCTGACTTGTAGATCAAAAATAGCTAAAATCGTTCTGATTGGAAATCCAAGATGGCTGCCATCTTGAAAATCAATATTGAACTTTTTCTCGTGAATCGAAAGGCCAACTGATTCAAATTTGTCTGGTAATCAGGCTGCGATACAGGGCCATCTTGGTCCTTTTGTTTTAATTGTATAAGTCAGTTATATTTCAGAAAGTGATAGTATTACCTTAGCGATCTTTACGTATAATATTGTACCTCAAAATCTTCATGATTTTACAAACAAAAAGAAATTTGGTGGCAATTGGCTAAGTGGTTTCTGAAAAATCATGATTTTATACATATAAACAGCACAGTGGCAGGGAAATATGATAAACATAAACAAGATGGCAGCCATGCTGGATTTCCGATCAGAATGATTTTAGCTACTGTTGATCTACAAGTCACCTCAATACTTCCAATGAACTTTGAGTCCATTGCCCTTTAGGGTCAGGAGAAAAAGTTCAAATTTAATTTTCAAGATGGCCGCCATGGCCGCAATTTGGGATTTCTTATCGAAACGGTTGGACCTTTATTGATCTACAAGTCGCTTCAATGCTTCCTACCAAGTTTCGAGTCAAATGGCCTTTCAGTTCAGAAGAAGAAGCGAAAAACAGATTTTCACGATTTACGATCGGAATGATTTTAGCTACTTTTGATCTACAAGTCATCCCGCTGCTTCCTATCAATTTTCAAATCAATTGGCCCTTTGGTTCAGGAAAATAAACGAAAGAAAGAGTTTCAATTCGGCGGCCATGGCGGCCACCTTGGATTTTCAATCGGAACGATTTTAGCTATTTCTGATCTACAAGTCACCTTGATGCTTCCTACTAAGCTTCGAGTCAATTGGCTTTTGAGTTTAAGGAGAAGAAGCGAAAAACAGATTTTCAATTTTCGATCGGCACGATAGCTATTCTTGACATACAAGTCACCTCGATGCCATCATGGATTTCCGATCCAAACAAGTTAAGCTATTTTATATCAACAAGTCACCTCAATGCTTCCTACCAAGTTTCGAGTCAATTGGCCTTTCAGTTCTTGAAAACAAGCGAAAAATAGATTTTCAAAATGGCTGTCATGGCGGCCATCTTGGATGTCCCACAGGGACGATTTTAGCTACTTTTGATTTACATGTCACCCCAATGCTTCCTACTTAGTTTAAAGTCAATAAGCCTTACGGTTCAGGAGAAGTGAAAAATAGATTTTCAATATGAACGCCATGGCGGCCATCTTAGATTTCCAATCGGAAGGATTTTAGCCATTTATGATCTATAAGTCACCCCGATGTTTCCTACCAAGTTTCAAGTCAACTGGCTTTTGGGTTTAAGAAAAGAAGCGAAAAATAGATTTTCAAGATAGACACCATGGCGGCCATCTTGGATTTCCGATCAGCACTAATTTAGCTATTTTTGATTTACAAGTCACCCAGATGCTTCCTTCCAAGTTTGGAGTCAATTGGCCTTTTGGTTCAGGAAAAAAAGTGAAAAATAGATTTTCAAGATGGCGGCCATGGAGGCCATCTTGGATTTCCGATCGGAACGATTTTAGCAATTTTTGATCTACAAGTCACCCCAATGCTTCCTACCAAGCTTCGAGTCAACTGGCCTTTCGGTTCAGGAGAAGAAGCGAAAAATAGATTTTCAAGTTGGCGGTAATGGCGGCATTCTTGGATTTCTAATCAGAACGATTTCAGCTTTTTTCGGTCTACAAGTCACCCTAATGCTTCCTACTAAGTTTCGAGTCAATTGGCCTTTAGGTTTAAGGAGTAGAAGCGAAAAAAATATTTTTAATTTCCGATCAGCACGATTTTAGCTATTTTTGATCTACAAGTCATCCCGATGCTTCCTACCAAGTTTGGAGTCAACTGGCCTTTTGATTGAAGAGCAAAAGTAAAAAATAGATTTTCAAGATGGCAGCCATGGCGGCCATCTTGGATTTCCGATCGAAACGATTTTAGTTATTTTTGATCCACAAGTCAACTTGATGCTTCCTACCAAGTTTCGAGTCAATGGGCTTTTGGGTTTAAGGAGAAGAAGAGAAAAATAGATTTTCAATTTTCGTTCGGCACGTTTTTAGCTATTTTTGATCTACAAGTCACCCCGATGCCATCATCATCTATTTCCGATCCAAACAATTTAGGCTATTTTAGATTAACAAGTCACCTCAATGCTTCGTACCAAGTTTCGAGTCAATTGGCCTTTCAGTTCTGGAAAAGAAGCGAAAAATAGATTTTTCGAGATGGCTGTCATGACGGCCATTTAGGATGTCCCACAGGGACGATTTTAGTTACTTTTGATTTACATGTCACCCCAATGCTTCCTACCTAGTTTAAAGTCAATGAACCTTTCAGTTCAGGAGAAGAAGTGAAAAATTGATTTTCAAGATTTTCAACGCCATGGCGGCCATCTTGGATTTCCAATCGGAAGGATTTTGGCCACTTTTGATCTATAAGTCACTCCGATGTTTCCTACCAAGTTTCAAGTCAATTGGCTTTTTGGATTAAGAGAAGAAGCGAAAATAGATTTTCAAGATAGAAACCATGACGGCCATCTTAGATTTCTGTTCAGCACTAATTAAGCTATTTTTGATGTACAAGTCACCCTGATGCTTCCTTTCAAGTTTGGAGTCAATTGGCCTTTTGATTCAGGAGAAGAAGTGAAAAATAGATTATCAAGATGGCGGCTATGGCGGCCATCTTAGATTTCCGATCGAAACGATTTTAGCTATTTTTGATCTACAAGTTACCCCAATGCTTCCTACCAAGTTTCGAGTCAATTGGCCTTTCGGTTCAAGAGAAGAAGCGAAAATAAATTTTCAAGTTTGCGGCAATGGCGGCCATCTTCGGGTTTCCGTTGGAATGATTTTAGTTATTTTTGATCTACAAGTCACCCCGATGCTTTCTACTAAGTTTAGAGTCAATGGGCTTTTGGGTTTAAGGAGAAGAAACAAAAAATAAGTTTTCAATTTCCGATCAGCACGATTTCAGCTATTTTTGATCTACAAGTCACCCCGATGCTTCCACTCCAAGTTTGGAGTCAACTGGCCTTTTGATTAAAGAGAAAAAATGAAAAATAGATTTTCAAGATGGCAGCCATGGCGGCCATCTTGGATTTCCGATCGGAACGATTTTAGCTATTTTTTATCTACAATTCACCCAATGCTCCCTATCAAGTTTCGTGTCAATTGGCCTTTCTGTTCAGGAGAAGAAGCGATAAATAGATTTTCAAGATGGGGGCCATCTTAGATTTCCGACCGGCACGATTTTAGCTATTTTTGATTTACGTCACCCCGATGCTTCCTACCAAGTTTGGAGTAAAATGGCCTTTTGATTGAAGAGAAGAAGCGAAAAATAGATTTTCTTGGATTTCCGATCGAAACGATTTTAGTTATTTTTAATCTACAAGTCACCTTAATGCTTCCTACCAAGTTTGGAGTCAATTGGCCTTTCGGTTCAGGAGAGGAAGCGAAAAATAGAATTTCAAGACGGCGGCCATCTTTGATCTCCGATCGGAACGATTTTAACTATTTTGATCTACAAGTCCTCCTGATGCTTCCTGCTAAGTTTCGAGTGAATTGGCGTTTTGGTTTAGGAGAAGAAGCGTAAAATAGATTTTCAATATGGCGGACATGGCGGCCATCTTGAATTTGCGATCGGCACGATTTTAGCTTTTTTTGATCTGCAAATCACCCCGATGCTTCCTACCAAGTTTGAAGCCAATTGCCCTTTTGATTGTGGAGAAGAAGCGAAAAATAGATTTTCAAGATGGTAGTCATGGCGGCCATCTAGGATTTTCGATCGTAACGATTTTAGCTATTTTTGATCTACAAGTCACGCCATGAGTCCTACCAAGTATCGAGCCAATTGGCCCAGGGGTGTAGGAGAGTAGGCTTTTAAAGCAATTGTTGACGCCGCACGACGGACGTCACACGACGGACGGCGGACATTGATTGACCACAATAGCTCACCATGAGCACTGTGCTCAGGTGAGCTAAAATGCTAGCTGGGAAGGGCTTTAATAATAACGCTTTCTCTTTCGTAACAGCCTGAGCCCTATAAGGGTATAAAAAACGTTCGGTCGTTCTATATTAATCGGAGCTGTCCTGCAATGTCGATTCAGAGTATAGCAAACAAAATTAATATCCTTTCAGCTGAATTGACAGACTTCGATATTCTAGCTTTTTCAGAGACTTGGCTCCACCTAGATATACATACGAATGATTTATTAATACCAAAATTCATGCCTCCTGAACGGAAAGACAGACTCAGGGACCGCCATGGTGGCATTATGATATATGTCAAAGACACCTTGTTTTATAAAAGACGATAATACCTTGAACCACTCAATACAGAATGCATTTGGATCGAGATTCACCTGAACCATACACGTATCTTGTTTTGTTTATTCTACCGCCCCACCTAACTCAGATATGGCATACCTTTCGAGGACTCCATTGCACTGGCTCTAGATACAGAAATTTGCAATATAATTGTCACAGGAGACTTTAATATGCTCAGCGATCAGACCTCAAAAAAAGTAACTGACATTTGTGAACAATTTTCTCTTTATCAGACTATCACAGAACCCACCCACTTTACTGAAAAGTCGTCGAAACTCATAGACATTATCCTCACTAGTGACAAAAACAATCTTATCTACAGTGGTGTAACGGACCCATTCCCTAATCAAGAAACTCGTTATCACTGCCCAGTTTATGGCATCTTTAAGTTTATTAAACATAAAAGAAAATCCTTTTCCCGACGGATTTGGAGATATGAACAAGGTGATTACGATTCCTTGAGGACAAAAGTTGCAAATACTGGGAGGCACTCATTGACCCAGACATAAACATCTACACACTAAATATCACAGATCATATAAATTCCCTTACAGCGGAATGCGTACCAAACAGATCAGTGAGAATAAGACCGTCTGACCCACCCTGGATAACTACAGCTATCAGAAAACTAATTCATAAACGTAAAAGAGCATATAAAAAGGCAACCCAGCAAAATAATCTGAGATTATGGAGCAAATTTAAGAAAATCAGTAATGAGGTCGTAGACTCTATTCGACAGTCCAAACAACAGTATGTAGACCATCTCTCAAATAAACTTAAATCAGAATCGCTATCCTCTAGAGACTGGTGGTCCACTCTAAAAGCCTTTATTACTACTTCTCAAAACTCTTCTGTACCAACACTAGAAAAAGGCGGCAATATTTATACCGATGAAACCGACAAAGCGAACGTATTGAATAATTTCTTCGGGGACCAGACCCTACTTAACGACCAGAATGCTCGTATACCAAATATAACGTGTTATGTAAACAGATTTCTATCCAATCTTGTTATTACGCCCCTTGAGGTAGAATCCGTCTTAAAGTCCCTTTCTCTTGGTAAAGCTGTTGGGTCCGATGACGTAAACAATCGTATTCTACGAGGGATTGCACATGAGCTATCATACCCCTTATGTTCTTTGATTAACCAGTCCCTACGACTTGGAATTTTTCCTGATACATGGAAAGACGCTCTTGTCTGTCCTATCTTCAAACGTGGAGATCCAGCGTCTGTCACAAACTATCGACCTATTTCTCTCTTAAGTAGCGTGGAGAAAGTTCCAGAACGTATAATTTTCAAACATCTATATAACCACTTACATAATAATGGTGTTCTTACACCCCTGCTATCTGGGTTTATACGGGGGGATTCAACTACGAATCAACTTACCTTCCTTTATAATACTTTTTGTCAAGCTTTGGATTCAGGAAAAGAAATACGTGTGGTATTTTGTGATGTCAGTAAGGCATTCGACCGTGTTTGGCATAAAGGCCTTCTTTGCAAATTAAGAGCAGCAAGTATCTTTGGTAGTCTTCTATCCTGGTTTGAAAGTTATCTGTCCGAGAGAAGGCAACGAATAATTCTTCCTGGCACACAATCAGATTGGAACTACATTAATGCGGGAGTGCCACAGGGATCCATTCTCGGCTGGCTTTTATTCTTTTTATACATAAATGACATAGTTAAAGACATTCAGTCAAACATTCGACTTTTCGCTGATGACACAAGCCTTTTTATTGTCCTGACACTGCAGCACAAACTCTTAAATCAGATCTTGAAAAAATTACAAAATGGGCCAAAGACTGGCTTGTTAGCTTTAATCCTATCTAAACAGAAACTCTTTTAATATCACGAAAACTAATACAACCAGCACATCAACCACTACACATGTTAAATAAACAAATCTCGGAAGTTGAAAACCATAAACACCTTGGACTTTACTTTAGTAACGACGGTTCATGGCACACGCATATAACTTATATTAAAGAAAAAGCATGGAAACGAATCAACATAATGCGTAAACTTAAGTTCCAGTTAGACAGAAAATCACTTGAAATAATATATACGGTTTTCATCAGACCAATACTTGAATACGGCAATGAAATTTGGGATAATTGTACTCAGCATGAAAAGGGTGACTTAGAAAAAATCCAAATCGAAGCAGCTAGAATAGCAACCGGGACGACAAAATTAGTTTCAATAGAAAATCTGTATAGTGAACTTGGTTGGGAGACATTAGAAACTAGAAGGAAGAAACAAAAACTTGTTCTCTTCTATAAGATGGTCAATAACTTGACGCCACTTTACCTATCAACTCTTATTCCCTCTACCATTACTGAAACTTCTCGTTACAATCTTAGAAATGCAAATGACATCAGAACAATAAACACACGAACTACACAATACTACAACTCTTTTTTACCATCAACAATCAGAGAGTGGAACACCCTTCCTGAAGAACAGAGAACCTCGGCTACTCTTCTGTCCTTCAAAGCCCAGATAAATCAACCTAGCACCAGCATACTGAAGTATTATTATTCTGGAGATCGCAAGTCACAAATATTACATACTCGCCTTCGTACCAAATGCAGTTGTCTTAACAATGACATCTATTTTAGAAATCTTACAGATTCACCACTTTGCTCATGTGGCGATATCGAAACACCCGAGCATTACTTTCTGCAATGCCGTAGGTATCACCTGCAACGACACGAGATGTTAAGTAACATCTCGCAATTATGCCACGTATCTACAGACGTGCTGTTATTTGGTGACATTTCCCTATGAAACGAAATAAACAGCAGAATATTCTTACACGTGCAAAAGTTTATAAGAGACTCCAAATAATTCTAATTAGTATGTGCTTAATTTTGTCCTTCTACCGTCACCAATGTACAATGTCTATTTTTTCCTTCACATCATGACTGCTAGGTGCTGTCAAGAAACCCGATATGTAATACCCTATTCACTCTACTTATTGCGCTAATGATATAACTATAGGATAATCATATCAGGCTTTGAAATCTTAAGCACTATCAAACAACATTTAATATAATAAGTTAATCTCTCGGGGAGAAGAAATGTGATAGAATAGTATGCACATGGCGTTCCGCACCCCCCACTCCCAGTCCTGTACATGTATGCTCCCGATGGATGATCCTGCTGCTTTCTCTGTTATGCTTGTTACATGCACTTTTTACATGTAGCGTATTGTTCGAAAATCCATAGATTGTTCGCGGTTCGCGTAACAACTTTTTTTTTTTTTTTTCATTCCTTATTTTTTTTCACATTTTTTTATTGCCTAGCTAACTATATTATTATTTGTTCCGCGCAAAGATGTTAAATGCCCCTTTACGGATACTTATTAACATTAGTACAAAACAATGTCTCGTGGATATATCGGCATATATTTAGTTACCACATGACCTGCCAATATTGTACATTCTTTGCGTCTATAGCGAGAAAGGGATTCAATAAGCATTTTGCTTTCATTCCAATCCCATTAATATGTCATTGTATGTAAATGTCATATGCATGTTAATTAATAGATTTGAAATAAAATATGTTTAAACCAATGTCGATTCGTGCCATTCTAGCTTTTTCCTGAGGTTATAAAACTTTTTTTCATGTTCAACTCAGCTATGAAATTTTCTCTGGCAATAAATTAAAAAAAAAATCGATTATCAGAGAATTCTCATGTTCAGCTATGTTTAGCAAGAAAGAATTTGCAATTGTTAGTTATTTAGTTTAAACATATTTTATTCGTATAATACATATACTGTTACAGTACAAACATGAATGAACTCATACAAAAGGGATTCAGAAGAAAGTCTAAGACTTATGTAAATCTGTATCCCTAGAAGTTTTGCAATAGTACAACACTTATAAATCAAAACAATTGTCGTTTCCAAAAACTGTTGTATATAATATTTTACTTTGCAAGTGAATTTCAAAAGTCAAAATGTTTACTTTTACTTATTATAAACAATAAATATACATATTCAATTATAATTTTATAGAAATAAGTAGAATGGAACACTGAAAGATTCAAAAAAGAAGGTGGGGCTCCACGGGGGGTTGGGGTGTGTGTAATATAACATTGAACTCTTACTGCTACATTAAGCGATGTTGGACATACTAATCAAAGGTATTAGCTCACGTATACAGTTCTATAAAAGGTCTCAGAAGACTCTTCAATAGGGTACATATATTAGTGCGGAGGTATGCTAGCGATTGGCTTGAAATCTTTTAGTATTCAAAATGTATTTTTGCACAGAAAGAAAGATTTGCTTGTTATCATTATCATTCAGGTTGGGGTCTCCATAGAGAAGAATATTAAGACTGGGTTGACAGAGATGATTAATAGATCTTAACATATCGTCTCTGTGATTAAGATAGAGGGGACAGTAAAGAAGAAAATGCCCAGTATCTTCCACAAGACCACAGGCACATAATGAGCATTGAACAATGCTTTTTGAGAACAGGTGTTGGTTTAAAGCGCTACAGTTAGTCCTCAGTCGGCAATGAAGAATTTGTCCAAGTCGTTTCCCTTCGTAGAAATGTCGTGGTGGAAGAGTGACGTTAGTGTTAAGATGACGTTTCAATGAAGCTATGCTACTGCTTTTTCTTGTGTCCTCAGGCAAAGTGTTCCAAGTTCTGGCTGCACTTGGAAGAAATGAGTTAAAGTAGAGCTGAGAATGGCTGTGTATTGTTTGAAGATTGTTAGGGTTGCGGAGATTATATGAGACATTTACTCCAGTTGTGGGTGGTAAGAGTGAGGAGAGGTAAGCTGGAGAAAGGTCATAATACATTTTATAGAACATAGTAATTTTGTGTTTATTTCTTCTGCAAGCCAAGGTGTCCCATCCAGTTTCGGAATATAAAAGATTTAAAGATACTAGTCTGGTTGCACCGGTTACTATACGCGCCGCCTCGATCTGAATTTTCTCCAATTCGTTTGCTTCGTATTGAGTGCAATTATCCCACACGACGTCAGCATATTCAAATAAGGGTCTAATGAAAGAAAAGTAAATTGTCTGAAGAGATTTCCTATCAAGTAGAAATTTTAACTTGCGCATAATGTTAATTCTATTCCACGCTTTCGATTTGACCTGGGCCAAGTGTTCATGCCATGTACAGTCACTAGAAAAGGTAAGACCTAGATGTTTGTGGGTATCGACTTCGGTTATAGGTTGATTGTTCATAACAACAAGTTAGTTATTTGAGATTTATGAACAGGACAAATTTCATGCTCAGCTTAGTTGAGCATGAAAAAAATGTTTGACAACCTCGGGGCCTTATTCGGTGCCTTATGAGAGCTGTGTTCCCTGATTATGACTTTTTCAGGGAATCCCCATATTAATATTAATACCGTTTTTTGCTTTCCTCTCATTACGAAAACGCGCCTATTCAAATAAAGTTTTACCTCCAAAAACTGAAAATTTTCAGATAAAATAAAACTCTATTTTCATATTTCTGCTCAAAACGTAGATTGTGGTTACTCGTTAGAACCGCCGCGCCGAGGCAATTCTAACCAGTACCAACAATCTATGTTTTATTGGGTGCATTGGAGATGTGTGTTTCGTGATTACAACTTTTTCAGGTATCCCCATATTTACATTACCGTATTTACCCAAATTATTGGGACACCTTATCTACTTACCATACTTGTCCTAAAATTTGACAGTCCATTCAATCTACCTCTTGATTTATATAAAATATTGCTGTATTCATGGCAAACAGAGTAAACCCTGATCAAACACAGCGTTCTGCGGCGCTGATCTGGGTCTACACTGTTTGCAAGGCCCATCTATACCAGTACTTAGGGTTATTACGGTATTTGTTTTCCTCTTAAATTCCTCAACCGTGATTCGAGACTGACACAATGATGACTCCTTCCTCAATCTGTTTTAGGAAGGTCTGTCCTGTATTGATACAAAGGCCAATAACATTTGAGTCGGGGCGCAGCGTTTCCTACACGACTGCATGTTCATCCAGCGAAGACTCAGATCTGACAGGCTGACCAGAGTCTTCGCTGTCTGCCGGAAGACGCATTGTATCTTTGCCTACATTCAGCGTGCCCTGTGAAGCTGATCTGAGACTTTGCAGGGCGCACATGTAATCATACAGTACAGTCGAACTTCAATGGCTCGAACACCTTTGGGTCCATGGAAAAGTGTTCGAGCCATGGGTAGTTCGAGCCAATGAAGGTTAATCATGGCCCCAGGTCGGGAAGCAAATATCGCTAATTCTGGGAAATCTATCGATCTTCTACACAATAATTGTATGTTGAGTGTACTCATTAGAATCGCCTATGAGTACACACAACATACAATTTTGTGATAAAATAAGAAAATTTCCTTAAATATTTGTTTTATTAAGCTATCGGAAGAATTTCGTAGGGACTCAAAAACGAGTTCGAATTAGCCAAGGTAAACGAGCCATCGGTATTCGAGCTATCGAGGTTTGACTGTATATGCATTACACAGACACATTTATCTAAAACGAAGTTCAGCTACACAAAACTGATATCTGATCCTACTCAGTCTGATGCCGAGCTCATTTCCTTCCCCTCGGTTGCTCGTCATCAGTTGGTCTTGTCCTGGACAATCTCCATTACATAGCCGTTTATGTTTTATTTTAACCAGTCCAATAAGTTAATTAATCTTTTTTCTAACACCCACAATGCTATCAGCAAGCGGAACATTAACAATACATCATTCCATTCACTGTATGGTTAGATATAGGTCATAGTTCTTTCAAGAAAAATAACTAATACCCGGGTCTGACTGCCACCTCTGACTTATTGTAAATTACGGATGTGGACGTGCCAATTCTCTTGTTCTACCCGTAAAATGAACAAACATGCTGATTTATTATAGTTTTTTTTCTTTAATACAGCTAATGTTAAGATTTCTAAAGCGCCTGGATGAATTTGGTAGAGAATCCGTCATTTTTACAAGTAAGACAACTTTTGTGACTTTCTGTTTTCTTCCCTGCATACCAAAGTCCTTGTAATAAGGGGTTTACACTAAAAGGAAACTGTCTTTGGTATGTATCTAGGCCACATGTTGCAACCTTTCAAAACTTTCTTCCTCCCCCCGCCCCGGAAAATCTTTTCATATCTGTCTTCTTTTCTAATGGGCCGCATCTTTAGGCATATGCGGTGAGCGAAAGCCAAGATCAGCCTGCGATATGCATCTGAATCTGTGTATTTTGCACAAGCTCGAAGATCGGCCCAAAGAATGTTTACAGTATTCAAGCTATTTTCTAGTTGCTATGTTCTTGTCTTACTTTTATCTCATCTGTATTGATCTAGTGTATACTATTTCGTTTGTATACTTGAGACAATAAGTATGAATTGTAATAATGATAATATATTGTCTTGAATACAAGTTAATATTATTATTACGACACCGCCAGTGGTTGCAAAGCAGCCTCAAGATGCCGATAATGGAAACGCGTTAAAGCATAGCACATATTTTGTGTACCGACAACCAAATTTTTTCCGGCCTTAGCAAAAATGAAGAATGATTAAAACATAGCGGAAAACGCCGAGAGTTTTGACTGAGACACATGGTGTCAGAAAGTGAATGAAAGTGTAGTCTGGTTTCCGACTTTTCGGTTTCGACGTAGACTTGTTCCCGACTTAACAAATTGTATGACGTCGTTTGACAACCAACTTGTTTACTTTTGAATTTCCCGTATGATGTCAACCATTTTAAGATAAAATACGGTAACTTCGTTTTCCTGCTTTTTTGCGATACCTAATATGTCAGCTCGCAAAAATCAAAGGCAGAAACTTGTTGAAGTTCATCAGCGAAATTTCTGATGCGTAGAAGAAATTAATATAGGAATTTCATCAAAAGCACATGCATATTCTCATATGAGAAGTTTTGCTCAAAAGGTATCCACAGTCTATACACTTTCATAAATTCTGAGGTAAGAAAATGACCGAGTTAAAGTGGAAAAAGTGACAAAAATAAATTTAAAAATTATATCCAAACCACATGCACTTCTGCAGATCCTGGCGAAAACATGTGCAAAGTTTCAAAAGAAGACCGATATAAAATTGTAGGAGTTGCAATCAAAGGTGGCCATTGTCTATACATCTGAGTCAGAAAATGGCAAAGTTCACAAAGTAGAAAAAAGTGACAAAAATTAATGCAAGGATTATATCAAAAGCACATACACATCTTCAGACTAGGGAAAAGTTTAAAAGTTTAAAAAAGATTGGTGTAATATTGTATGAGGAGTTGTGCTCACGAGGTACCCACTTTCTATATATTAAGGGTGAAACTTGAGTAAGTTCACAATGTAGAAAAAGTGAAAAAACAAAATTATCTAACAACTATATCCAAACCACATGCACTTCCTCATACCATGAAGAAAACACATGCAAAATTTCATAACGATCGGTACAAAACCGTAAGAGGAGTTGCGCTCACAAGAGGTATCCACAGTCTATATATCGAGGTGAAAAATGACTAAGTTTACAGTGAGGTAAAACTGACAAAATGATCTAAGAATTATATCCAAACCACATGCATATCCTCATACCATGAAAAAAAAAAAAAAAAAAAAAAAAAAATCATTCACGGTTTCAAAACGATCGGTACAAAACTGCAAGAGGAGTTGCGCTCATAAGGGGTAAACATTGTCTATATATTGAGGGTGAAAAATGACTAAGTTCACAATGTGGAAAAAGTGACAAAAAATATCGGTACAAAACTGTAAGAGAAGTTGCGCTCATAAGACACCCAGAGTAAATGTGGACAGATGGACGAACGCAGGGAAGAACGGACGGAAACTTGCACGCTTAAGGCACCCTGATAAGGAAGGTGCGACAATAAAATGGATATTTTCTTTGTCGCAAATAAAGGCAATACAGAGCTAATATTGTCAGTCTCTAATATGCGACGTTAAATAAAGCGTCTATATCTTACCTTTTATCTTACATGACTGAACTATTGTTTACCCACACTCTTCAATTATCATAAATTTTTTTTTGAGCTGCAATCCAAGAAAATTTTGCACCTCAAAATCTAAGTGACATGTACAGGCTCTCTCTGCACACACATGATTTTAATGCATACATAATATCAATAAATTGATACTAAAATGTCATCACACACACACACACACACACACACACACACACACACACACACACACATCACTGCTAAAGATAAGTCTCAAAAATAAAATAGGAGAAGAACGCGCGGTAGCTCAGTTGTGAGCGCACTGGCATCTAGAGCTAAAGGTACAGTGATCGATCCCAGGCTGAGGCAAGGGAATTTGGGTGTCCGAACACTAGTGATAGGGCGATTAATCGGAATCAATTGGATGAGCCTACTATCAGCAGGTATTGACTTTTGTTTTCAATATCGATTATTTGAAATTTAATTTTTAGAAACGTAAACCAAAAGTCACATAAGGAGACATACAAATTAAGAGTATTATGAACGACTCATGCAAATATCTGTTTTGTCTTGAAGCAACCTTTATCTTAAATCAACCTAGCTAGGCTATTATTAGGCTGGCCTTCCAGCCGTTGGGTAGCTCTGTTTTCTTTATCTTACACATTCGGTCCGATACCCCGTCAGGTATGAAGGCACACTCACGTGTCAGAGGTTAGGCTTTTATATGTTGTTGCTTTCTGAATAATACAGAAAGATAAAGCAAGTATACTACACTCATCTATTATTTGACGCGAATTATGGGGTATCCGATTGTACAATCAATAATCAATCGGTTTTACTTTTCCGATAATATCCTCCGTTTCCAACACTACCGAATAATGTTTCCTTCGTGCTATTTGGAGTGATGCCATGAAAACAGTGCGCCATTCTCCGGATCAGCACACTGGAGGTCCCCTCACATCACCCCTCCCCTTATGGTTATTCAAAATTCAAAATGGTTACTAGTAGATCCTCATTTTTAAACACAGATCTGCCCAGAATGAATGTCCGCGAGGGCATATGGCAGTATAGAGAAAAATAAAGAAAAATTATTAAGTGCCTGCTTATTTTTGTAAAATTAGTGAATATTTGAACTTCAAAACACTGACAAAAATGGCCAGACAGAATCCGAATGTGGATAATTTGTGTACTTGAAAGACTTAACAATTATAATGTTTTATCCAGTTTTATTTCTTTTACCAATATGAATAACACTGCCCACTTAATATGGAGTAAGCAAACCTTGAGGTTTGAAAAGGTGCATTAAATTTTGTTTACATTTATTGGTAGCAATATAATGGTTAACTTGAATTCAAAAGCAAGGTCCCATGTAGAAACCACAGTGGGGCTTGGATAGCGCAGATATGTCTCACGCTTGTCACTGCTGCCCGCCCGGGTTCCATTACGAAAACATGCCTATTCAAATATCTAGAAAATTTCACCTACCAAAAACTGAAAGATAAAAATTCTGATATTTTTCATATTTCTGCTCAAAACATAGATTGTGGGTACTCGTTAGAACCGCCTTAGCGAGGCGGTCCTAACGAGTACCCACAATCTATATTTTTTAGTAGAAACAAGAAAAATGATGTATCAACCTGGAAACCCTAGTTTTACTATATAAAGGTGGGGTTAAAGGGGGTCAAATTTATATAGGCATGCTTTCGTGATGGATTCCTAGTGCTGGCATGTGACAGGGTAGTGGTCGCCCATACATGGTCGGTGGTTTTTCCTGGAAACATCAACATCTGCGCCTCGGAGAACCGGCTATAAGTTCGCTTTCTATGCAGTTGAAGTAAATTAAATAAAGTTTAAACTTAAAAATGGATAACTTAAAAGTGAATATCTCTTGATTATAATATTGTCGAATTATATTAATATGGGTAACACTGTCCATTTGTTAGAGCTAAATTAAGCATACATTTTTAAAATCAAGGCTGTATTTTGATTTTTATTTGTTCATATGTATACAGAGTTTAACTCTGCAAATGAAATGAACACAACAAATCCTCAAATAGATTGTTTGTCTTCTGGAAATATGCCAGAATATGTTTATCATGATACAGCTGTATTTCGGCATCAGATTTTAACATAGTTATTAAGTTACTTGCTTTGAATTAAGTGTACAAAGCAAAGCATTTTGTTCTTATTTCTTGCAAGTTACATAAGAGTTACATTATTAAATGAATTAAGTACCAAGAATCTTCAAATGAATGAAGGATTAGCTAATGAATATTTCCTAGATTTCAGCTCTTGAAGAAATGCCTATATAATTTTGACCCTCTTTAACCCCACTTTTATATAGAAAAAACTGGGGTTTCCAGGGATATACTTTATTTTCTTATATCTGCTCAAAACATAGATTATAGGTACTTGTTAGAACCGCCTCGTGGAGGCGGTTCTAACGAGTACCCACAATCTATGTTTTGAGCAGAAATGTGAAAAACATCAGAATTTTTTATCTGAAAATTTTCAATTTTTTTTTTAGATAAAATTTTCAGTATATTTGAATAGGCGCGTTTTCGTAATAATAAGCTGCCCAGTGTGTGTGTGTGTGTGTGTGTGTGGGTGTGTGTGTGTTTAAATAGGCCCAGTATTTTGTTTGTATTTCTTACCAGGCAAAGTAGTAAGTGAATGCGAGCAATATAGAGAGATGAGTTGTCTAATAGAAACTACTCAGAAAATATTCTGATTTAAGAAATCATTACATTTTATGACTCATTTAAGTTACAATGTGCGTCTTTTTACGTAAATAAGACCCAGTATTTTTTCTCTTGTTAGACACATAATTTTGAAATGGATATTAAAACACTTAAAATGTGTGTAATAGCAGAGAGAAATTGACCAGAAATGCCTACATTCTATAGCTCCAGATTAAAGGGGTGTCCAGGTAAATATTTTTTTTCTTATTTCTGCAAGTAAACATATGTTTTACATCACGAAAACATACCTATATAATTTTAACCCCCTTAAACCCCGCTTGTATATAGTAAAACTGGAGTTTACAGGGGTATACATTATTTTTCTTATTTCTGCTCAAAATATAGATTGTGGGTACTCGTTAGAACCGCCTCGACGAGGCGGTTCTAACGAGCACCCACAATCTATGTTTTGAGCAGACATAGGAAAAATATCATAGTTTTTCATCTTATTTTTTTTTTCAGTTTTTTTAGGTGATTTTTTCTATTTATTTGAATAGGCGTGTTTTTGTAATGGGGTACGTATTACAGGCACTTTGGTAATATGCTTCTAATAAGTACCAAAAACATAATATATTTTCATGGAGAAATCAGAAAAAGTAATGTTTGCATAAAAAGTACCTTATCCAGCACATTGCAAATTTTTGAAAATCAGTTTTTCATCAGATGTCCACCTATTTATGTGCAGTTTAGCTCACATGACCCAAAGGCTTACCAGGTGAGCTTTAGTATAACCACAATACATACGTGCCCGTCTTTCTATACTGTCATAAATGAATATCTCGAAGGCCAGATGGTTAGTCTTGATCAAACTTTATATTTTAGCGGGGCTAAAAACTTGTGGTTGGAAGTAAAAATTCAGCTGGGCACCAACAAAATTTCATGTGGTTGCCGAGTTGGCGACGATAAATTCAAAAATAAGGGCAGACATCAAGCGTTTTTATTATTGATAAGTGTAATTTACATCTCGTCAAAGTTCAGGGCCTAGTTGTTCAAAGCGTCGTTAGCTTAATGAGTTCGTTAAGGGTCATTTCGTTAACTGTTTTAGTGGATTCAATATACAATATTCTGATATTTTTTGCTGAAAAAAATGTGAGTAGCTTTTGCACTGCAAAAGCTACTCGCATTTTTTCAGCAAAAAGCGTATGACTTGATATGAATTTTAACGAATCGTTCACTAACGATGTCGTTAGCTTTGAACAACTGGGCCCAGATATTTCTGAAAGTCGGTACCAGATTTTAGTAATGTATTCTGTGTGATTTGTGATGGTTGTTTCATTTCTAAGGTTAAAACAAAATTTGCTTTCATGATATAGCTTCTTGCTTTGATCAAAATGTGGAGGTATCTACCTGGCATTTCGAAACTGCTGAAAAAAAAAAAAAAAAAAAAAAAAAAAAAAAAAAAAAAAAAAAAAAACATGCCGGACAAAATCAAGCGCCCTTGAATGCGAAACATGCTTGTACAATGGAACCTCAATGGCTCGAACATCTTATGGACTATGGAAATTTGTTCTACATGTAACAGGTGAAAAATTCTTATGCCCCAACCGGATATCGAACCCGTTCCGCTGGATTCAAAGTCCTACACTCTACCACGTCGCTATAAAAGCTGGTTAGTACCATTCTCCCCCTCCAACTTGAAATTGGTCTCTGAATTTCTAGGAGTCCGAGAATCACTTGAAATGAGACTCGAGGGGATGTTTGTATACATGTGGGTTATTAATGGTAGGTGCGAAAAGTAACAGGTGAAAAAATTCTTATTGGACTCGAACCCGGTTCGCTGGACTCAAAGACCTACACTCTACCACGTCGCTATAAAAGCCGGCTTGTAACACAAGGCAGTACAGGTGTGCTATATATCCATACCCGGTGACATAGACATGAGGGTTTATCATAGAGACAGGTTAGGAGGCAAATGGAATATTATATAGATGTCTCTTCTATTCTTCGATTTTCTATAGAATAATATGTTGAGTGTACTCATTAGAACCGCCTCGATGAGGCGATTAATGAGTACACACGTTTTTTATGATAAAATATGAAAAAAAAAAAAAAAAAAAAAAAAAAAAAAAAAAAAAAACAAAAACAAACCAAAAAAAAAAAATCAAAAAAAAAACAACAACAACAAAAAAAAAAAAAAAAAAAAAACAAAAAAAAAAACAACACAAAAACTAAAATTCCCTGTGTATTTGTTTTCTTGAGCTGTCGGAAGAATTTCCTACGGACTCAACAAAGAGTTCGAATTAGCCATGGTAAACGGTTCATCGGTGTTTTGCGTCATTGACGTTTTACTGTATTTGGTTTTGTCCTAGGCATAGACTGTTTATTATTTTTTTTTAGATTTTGGCAAAACGCCAACAACCAAGGCAGGCATGAAACCTAGGATAGGTATAAAAACTGGCTTGACTGTTTTTTGGCATTGAAGTTATTTGCCCTTGAATGTGAAAAACTCCACTTTTAAATTTGATGCAGGAATATTTCTTTTACTTTTGATCAGATCAGCATGAAACTTGCAGATAACATGGACATGCATTAAATATTTGACAAGTTTGAAAACTGGTAGTATCGAACTAATCATCATTAGATTTGCTTGCCCTAAAGATCTATAAAAGCCCTTATTTCGACTTTTTTTTTCTAGGCACTGCTTATTAGTTTGAGCCAAATCATTATGAGACTTGAAGGTCATTTCGACAGGCACATAATCAGTGACAAGTGTAAGAACTGGACAAATCTGCTTAGATTTACTTGCTTTGAATTAGTATTGCTACTAGTGATCGATTATAATCGATCATCAGTCAATTTTGTATCCTGTGACTGCTGATCGGAAAGAATTTTTACAGTCGACTAATTAGAAAGTTCTATTTGTAGAAACATACTTTTGGCACTTTTTATTTTAAAGGACACGAGATACTAAGCTGTCAATTTGTTTGAACCGAAAAGTACTGATATTTTTCTTATTTCTCCATGAAAATATATGTTGTGGGTAGACATTAGAAGCTCCTTACCGAGGCGTTGTAATGAGAACCACAACAGGTTTTCATGGAGAAATAAGAGTAATATTATCTGGATACCCATCTTAACGATCTGAAGCTATGAATGAGTGCCTACATACGTATCCTATTTATTGTCATAATAAAAACTACTGAATGTCGTAAAGTAAAGAAAAAGTTTTCACATTTACCGTCGCAATTACCTATTTTGTTTTCACATTTGTTGAAAAAAGTTATAACATTTACGGGGCTTTATTACATAAGCGGTAAAAAGTTTTACGGGGTCTTATTACATTTATAACAGTTTTCGCATTTAGGGGTGCGACACTTATGTTTCGCTGGGTCAAGTTGCAAAGATACACATGGCTTGATAATTGTACTGGAAATCTACAAAATGCCTAAAGTTTCACCGACTTTGTTGGTAGCGCCCTTCACAAAGTTATTTTCGGATATGCGGACAGCAACTATTCAGATATGCCTGTATGTTCCTAAACAATATCTGTCCGCTTCAACCCCATTTAGCACTGTAAGATATACAACAGAGAAAGCAAAACCTGGTGAGACAGTTCAAGCCTAATAGCTTGGTCCATGTAGTCGATAAACAAAGACTAAATAAATATATGGGCCAAGCCATGTGAAAACGTGTCTTTGAGCATGTGTGGAAAGCGAAGGCCCAGATCAGCCTGCGCAGCTTCACTTTCCGCTAACAGAATCACTGGATACCACAGAATGTATGAATGGAGGCCAAAGGCCCGGATAAAACCTTGCGCATGCGCTGGATCATGAGACTCCGCATACTTTGCGCATGCTCGAAGGCACTTTTTTCTCGATACGGCCATATAATAAATACCCAGATTCTTTCAGCTGTAACAAGATAATAAAACAATCCAAAAAAAAAAAAAAAAAAAAAACGAAAGAAAGGAGTTGTATAATTATGTGATCTTACAAGTGGATTCAAGACATCCTCTGAAGTGCTTCTGCGAAGCAGTTCGAAGGATTATCAACAGAATATGTTCTAGCTCGTGCTGAACTCTGATACCTAAACCAGGAACAGTGCTGCATCCTGCAATCAATTATTGATGTACGTAGACAGTCACAGTGTCAGTAGTATAGGGCGGCCTAGTGTCTTATGTTTAGCTTTTTTTATCGCATGTGAGCAACTAAAATTGCTTTAAAACGTAAAAAACATATCTCAATCTTCGCACATTTGGGTTTAACAGCATCCAATGCACGTGCTTACAACTGTTGCCTTTGAGGTAGAGCTGCAAGTATAAGTAAACTCTGAGTTCATTTCCTGGTCGGGTTGGGTAAAAGTCCTACAAATCTGGAGGCACGGTGAAGTTGATGTCGCACCTGCTCTCCCCACCCCACTACCCCGCTTCCTCAAAAAGGTTTATTTCAGGTAGAAGAAATTAATATTGGAATTTCATCGAAAGCACATGCACATGCAGTCGCCTCTAATAGGACAATTGATCCGTTTTGATGACCGGTTTTGTTTAACCTTTTAAAGTGGTAAGCCAGCAAAAGAAAGGAAAGAAGATGTGTTCAGGAGAAGACACAATGACAGAACATACCCTACTATTTTTACACCATGAGGAGGAGTAAACCAAATTCTACGTACAGTACACACGTTACAAAACAACGAAAAGCACAGCAGTCAGTCCCGCTTCTCCGCCCATCACGTAAACATACCTATATGATTTTGATCCCCTTAAACCCCACTTTTATATAGTAAAACTGGGGTTTACAGGGGTTTACATTATTTTTCTTATTTCTGCTCAGAAACATAGATTGTCGGTACTCGTTAGACCGCGGTTCTAGCCAGTACTAACAATCTGTTTTGAGCAGAAATATGAAAAAAAAAAAAATATCAGAATTTTTATTTGAACAATTTCATTTTTTGAAGGTGAAATTTTCAATATATTTGAATAGGCATGTTTTCGTAATGGGGGTAATGATATGCTTCGCAGCAAACAGTACTTTGCCCTTAATTATAACAAAGCCCAAAACCACCACCGTAGAACGATAAGTAGAAAAATACCTGTGGGGCGTGCGGGTTAAACCGCAACAGAAATGCGACATTCGTATGAACAATAGCAAAACTGCCAGGGCAAAGTTCATTGATTGATTGAGCTAGGGTTTAACGACACGTCAACCCTTGTGAGTCATTTTGTGTCGTCTCCCAGAGAAAGGGAGAAGAGATAGTAGTTGATATCAAAGAGAGGGACAGGGGAGAAAGGAAAATGAACGAAAGTGAAGAAACAGAAGGCCTTGCCCAACTGTAAGCCAATAGCACTAATCATCACTGACATCACAGAGTAGAACAAACAAAACCAGTTCCATATATGCTCACTATAAGTTCATTCTTTGCCATGCTTTTTCAATGACCATCACTATTACACATGAGTAGAATATTCACTAGCAACCTTGTGACTGCTATAATGTTTATTTGTCCTACTATTGTATGTCATTAATCTATTTATGGCCATTTTATATATGTGTTGATGAGGGCTATATAAGTTGGACGCCCCGGTGACGTAAGATACACGACACCTTTGCCTCACCTAACTACCACAAAAGTCCAAATTTTGGATACTTAGTTGGTGAACATTACACCATGTTATCCCATGCATTCGAATCGTTATTTCATTACGAAAACATGCCTATTCAAATATATTGAAAATTTCACCACAAGAAACTGAAAGTTTTCAGGTAAACATTTTGATATTTTTCATATTTCTGCTCAAAACATAGATTGTGGGTACTCGTTAGAACCGCCTTGGCGAGACGGTTCTTACGAGTACCCACAATCTATGTTTTTGAGCAGAAATAAGAAAAATAATGTGTACCCCTGTAAACCCCAGTTTTACTATATAAAAGTGGGGTTTAACGGGGTCAAAATTATATAGGCATGTTTTCATGATGACCAACATACGCTGTGTTTACATTTTATATTGTCTAGAAGCTAAGTTGTTTATTATCTTATATAGTTTGTCATGGTACAGATGTTGTTCAGTAGAATGACTAGCTTCGTTCAGCTGAACCATAAAATGTCTGTAAAAAGGAGATGTCTAGTATTTCCCAGAAAGAAAGGCAATGATCAGGAATCGATACAATTACCTAACACTTTCCGTTCCAAGATACCAAAGGGAAAGAAGGACGAACTCAAAGTAACGGCACCCCAATCAAAACATTACAAGCGGAAGCAAAAAGGGCAGTTTCCTCCCATCAATGGCTAAACGGCTATCCAAAATACAAAATTTCACGAAGACATACATTCAAAGATATACAATGACAATACGGTACAGTAAACCACAGCAGAAGCACCGCCTTGGAACGGTCAGCAATAATATTACTAGGTGGCTTAAATCGATTTTACGTGGCCACAACCCTCGCCCTTAGTTCTGCCGTGGTATACACTAGACATTTGTTCAGTCCGCGGGAAGAGTTCCTAACTCATTAGTGCAACATCTCCGAGAACATAAAAATCAAACGAGATGTTACAATGAGGACTCGACAGCAAAAAATAGCTGAAATGCTGGAGCACAAGAAACCCAACAGTAGGACTTCGGTGGGCCCGACCAGAGCCATAGCATCAGGCACCAACCGACTTACTTAAAAGTCTTTAAGCCGGAGCTGTCATAGAGTCTGAGGCCCGCCCCGCCGGCGCACAACCAAAACGAGAAGCAGTTATTAACCGTGATTTGGTTAACTACTATGCATGCAGTGTGTCGTATTACATTTATGTTGTACACAATCTTTATATATCGAAGAATGATTTTACAAAATTGAGTACTAAAATCATTGCAAACATATATTTTTTCTGAATTTATATACTAAATCACCATAAAATTCAGGTTCCGAAGTCTTTGTTGCAGAAACGATTTAAGTCCAACATTAAAGTTTGAAACTAAATCGAAATGACCTCTATAAAATTTAGAAAAGGCTTTGCGAAGCTTATCGTACCGATAACCCTGATTGAGAAGTTTAGCACGTAACAATTTATTTCGAGTGTTGAAGTCAGAAACATGACTAGACGCTCTGGCGAACGAATACGTTGCGAGATATAAACACCGTAGGATGCTCGACGAGGAACATCCCCATCCAAGTAAGGAAAATTTACAATCTCAAAATCAAAATCATTGCGTTTAAATAAAAGTCATAAAGGATTGCATTTGGAAACAAAAAACACACAAAATCACGAAAATCGGAGACTCTGTTTGACTGAGTCTTTTCAGATGCAACACTGTAGTTTGCGAGGCTGCATACGCACCTCCCCCACTGGCGCCGGCTTAAGCGGTATTCGATTTTCAAAATAACCAGGATGGGCTCAGTGGAAATTAAATATAATCTACACTATAAATTTTGCATGAAATAAACCCATCTAAAATAGATAAATGCAAATCCAAAAACGGAGCTTCAATTTCTGAAGAATTGTTTTTTTTAATTGAAGCTCGGAAGGATAAACTTGACTAATCAAACCATCGAAGTACTTATTATCAATATTTAATAAATCGTCCCATTACGAAAACATGCCTATTCAAATATACAGATAATTTTACCACCAAAAAATGAAAATTTTCAGATAAAAAAAACTGATATTTTTCATATTTCTGCTCAAAACATAAATTGTGGGTACTCGTTAGAACCGTCTCGGCAAGGCGGTTCTAACGAGTACCCACAGTCTATGTTCCGAGCAAAAATAAGAAAAATAATGTATACCCCTGTAAACCCCAGTTTTACTATATAAAAGTGGGGTTTAAAGGGGTCAAAACTATATAGGCATGTTTTCGTGATGCAAATATCTCAGTAGACGTCGAGCTGAAAGCTACAATAATTTCAGACTGCTTTTCTTCAGAAAGAGACAACATGGAGTTCATAACAGAACAAGAACAAATCAGCCACAAGCGGTGTGCAATTCGTACCCATCGAAATACCCGCAATTTGTCTAAATAGCTTATTACCAAATCTTATATAAATATTGTCAAGTAGAAAAGTGAAATCTTTACACACTTTCTGACATGACCATAAGGTATAATTTCTATGTTTTTCGGAAATGAAAAAAAAAAGCATTTCTTCCGTTACATGCAAGATAGAGGGAATGTTCCCTATTAAATATCCCTTCAATCAAATCATTAAGTTTTTCTTTTATAAGATTATGAGGTAGTGAGCACCAGAAAATATAATCAAACTATGAAAAACGTTGAGACGGTTTACGGCCGCCACCCAGCACATAGCATTGGCTACAGTGAAATTAAATGTATTGTTTAAAGGAGGGATCTTTTGGAGACAAAGATCACACCAAAAAAAAAAAAAACAACAACAACAACAAAAGACTTCGTTTTATTGATTTTAATGCATTTGATTACGAAACATTGCACACGCTCTCTAGCCTCCATGTTTTAGCAGGGCCGAGCTGATTTAATGGTCCCAAAGGACCAGGAAATATATTCTACACTACGATGAAGTACGGCGACCAAATGGCACTTAACGTCAGCTGTACTAAATTAAAATATGTTCTGTAAAATGGAAACCAGATAAAAATGAGTTTAAAACAAGAGGTTGGCCTGAAAATACTTCTGCAGGAAGGGCTATCGGAACTCGAATTTTATGGCGATGTAATCTATAAATTCAAAGGAGTATTGGTAATACTTATTTTAGGAAGACTGCAAAAAGATTGTAAATGCTTACAAAATCATGAGTAATAACAAAAATGTTATTTTGCAAACTGCATGCATATTGTAAACCCAATTATGGTTGACATCTTTGCCTCCCTCTTTACCTGTACGGCGATGAGTTGCCCTCAGACTGCATAACGGTTTTACCTCAATCTCTTTCAGAAGATAGGGGCATGATATTGATGTTTGTGGTCGGGCCCAGCGAATATCACTTCTTGGTTTCCTTCTATGGGATGCTAGGCATAAATAGGTTAAATTTATGGGTACTCAACAGACGCACTGTACATGTGTCCTTGTAGAATAAAAATATTTATATAGATACCCCTCTTATCGGGGGCAATGTATAACAATGACAAGCACTCCTATACAAACGAACCACCACGTCAAGAAACGTACCTTCGGAAATGTGCACCTAGCGAAGATTCAGATTAGCCTGATCAGAATCGTCACTAGTTTCATTTTGGATCGCAAAGTATGCAAGTTTCTTCATGAGGAAAAAGAAGACTCTAATCAAACGGAGCGGATGCGCAGGCTGATCTGAATTTTGGCTATGCGCACAAGACCGGAGGTATGTTTTCTCCTGCTGTGGCTCAAGTATATCAAGTCACCGCACCAACCTGCGGGTATGATAGTTCATATTACACAGTATAGCCATTCGTGACTCCCTGGTCTCATGTATAGGAAGGGCTAAGCGCAGTGCTTCCTCATTCCAATTCAGCTGAAGGAGCGTTTGTTTCGTCATTGTTTTTCCTCATCTTTTATTCTTTCTAATGATTTTAATTCTTATTCAATACATGCTTAGCTACTCATTAAAAGTGTCATACAAATGTCTTCATGAAGACATAAGGGACCTAGATAGCCCTCATATCTTAGGCTATGCATAAAAACGACAAATATATTACACAAACGAACCGTCAGGAAAACTACCTCCGAAAATATGCGCCCATAGAAGATTCAAATCAGCCTCGCATTCCCACAGTCTGATCAGAATCTTCACTAGATGCATTTTGGATAACCAAGGATGCAAAGTTTCTTCATGCCGATGTAATGAAGACTGATTATACTGCGTGGAAGCGCTGGAAGCATTTGAGTCTCCCTTGACACACATATACAAAGCTACGTTTCCTGAAGTTGCGACAAAGATGTTTTAAACAGTCGCAAAAACTACTGGAAACGATAGTTCATAACACAAATAATGGCATTTTTTGACTTCCTGGTCTCATGTAGATACAGGTAGGGCTAACCCCATGCTTCCTCATCATTTTTCTCAGCTGAAGGAACGTTTGTTTTGTCATCATCACGA
This sequence comes from Anodontia alba, assembly GCA_964016985.1. NCBI lineage: Eukaryota > Metazoa > Mollusca > Bivalvia > Lucinida > Lucinidae > Anodontia > Anodontia alba. The sequence goes on from OZ024830.1 coordinate 21,682,055, forward strand.
AAATATACCTATATAATTTTGACCCCCTTAAACCCCACTTTTACATAGTAAAACTGGGGTTTACAGGGTATATATTATTTTTCTTATTTCTGCTCAAATACATAGATTGTGGGTACTCGTTAGAACCGCCTAGGTGAGGTGGTTCTAACGAGTACTCACAATCTATGTTTTGACCAGAAATATGAAAAATATCAGAACTTTTATCTGAGAACTTTAAGATTTTGGTGATGAAATTTTCAATATACATATGAATAGGCGTGTTTTCGTAATGATCGTTTGTTCCTCATTTCATTTTGTTTCGGTGCCTCGGGGAGGCTGTTTTTTGTGATTGTGGCATTTCTTGGTATTCTCACGTATATATCCACACCCAAGGAACTACGTATAAAAATGTACGTTCGGGCACTGGCACCAAGCAAAACAAAACGCGTATACGTAGTATTATGTACAGTCTGTAAAGGTTAGAAAAATAAATATGGGGATACCCAGGAAAGGCTACATTTACAGAACACAGCCCTCTCAAGACACCATATGTGTTGAATGACACGAAATCAAATCAGAAATACAGCAGTCTAACAGTGATGATTATGATTTGGTATTTTACGTTCCTTTTAATATTATTTAAGTAATATCGAGACGACGAAAGGATGACAATGATCGGCTCTGTGTAATGAAGCGCCGTACAATCATGAGGCTGAATTCCGCCTCAAGTGGGACTCGATCCCGAAACCTCGTGATTCGAAGTCGGGAGCGGTAACCGGGACGCTTCAGCAGTCTAACGAAGCAAAACCCGCAAAATAAAAAGGAAGTACAATAAAAAAAATCCTGCCTGGGAACAAGGCCTCGTCGACTACCAAACAAGATAGACACGTTGTATGCAGTACATTCATAAGCGCGTCCAGCAATGTCTCAAATGACTCAGATCTCTTTGCGCGAAGTGCAGGCTGATCAGTCGTTGTTGGCGTACATGTCTGTAGAATTTTGTTCTCATGAAAGGCATCATGGTGCAGTCAATAGTGCGTCTGACTGGAGATCCAGGGTTCGAAAGTTCGATTTCCAGCTTGGCCACATAGCTTTCATGGCTATTGATTAGGAGAGTAATCCTAAGGTCATTTCCCCGTTCTGCTGATTTAAGAAGGGTATTTGTCAGTTAATGGCGAAAGTATATGCACAAGAACTGGTTGACCGCTTAGAAGACTGACTCTGTCCAGGAAGAAATGAGCAGGTTAATTGACCGACTCGACATGACCTTAAACACCACATCAACAAAACATCTAAAGGATTCAGCAAAAACGAAAAACACCATACAGCATAGAACCTGTATTTAATATAAAAATATGCTCTCTACTAATATGCATTCCGTGTTTATTTATTCTCATGAAGCCAGCAGTGGGAATGTATCATCTATAAAGTTTGGAAGGTGTAACACACTGTGGATGAAGTAAGTATGTACAATTACTTCCATATCTACCCTAAGTTTTCGAACAGACAAGCCAGAGCAAAAAATAAGGTAGTACCAGATCAGTGATTAGTTTGTAACGGGCTTTCTGATTGGTCAGAGTAAATGGTCCTGCTTTCGCTGTCCACTGATGAAGTTTTAGCACGTCGAAAAGTAACAAGCCAGCGCTTAATGTTTTATAAGTACAGCGTTATTTTTTTAAGTACGGTGATAAAATATACTTAGAGGCAAAAATAAGTATCATTACAAAAGCACGCCTATTCAAATATATAGAAAATTTCACGTCCAAAAACATAAAATTTTCAGATAAAAAACCTGATATTTTTCATATTTCTGCTCAAAACATAGATTGTCGGTACTCGTTAGAACCGCCTCGGCGAGGCGGTTCTAACGAGTACCCACAATCCATGTTTTTGAGCAGAAATAAGAAAAATAATGCATACCCCTCTGAACCCCAGTTTTACTATATAAAAGTGGGGTTTAAGGGGGTCAATATTATATAGGCGTGTTTTCGTGATGACAGGTGCGTCACTTTTGTTTTATCATCAGGTGTTTACATATTCGCATAAAACTTTTGTGTCACAGTTAAAAAAATCATTTACTCATCATGTTCAACAATATTCAAGTTTAGATTCTATCAAACAGCAAGAAAATGACAGTATTTGAAACAAACAAAGGATCTGAACGAATATTTTCGAATGAATAGCTTCCTTTTAACATGTGTGTTGAACCATGGCGATCAAATTATGTATTTTTATGCATTCTGTCGCGCATAACAAAGGTGTAAGAAAATGTTTCACTTTTAAATGCATCACAAGTAAAGTGACAAATTTCTATTCCAAGGGAATGATGGGTTCGTAAAAAGTCTCCCCGTACATCATCATAGTGCAGGTTATATTTTATTTCCTTTGGGATCATTTAGCCCATCCTGGTTATTTTGAAAATCGAATATCGCTTGCATGCGCTAGGGGGGGCGTATGCAGCCTCGCAAACTACACTGTTGCATATGAAGAGACCCAATCAAACTGTGTTCCTTGTTTCCAAAGGCAATCCTTTTTGACTTTTATTTTACGTTCCTCTTCTGGTAGAATGCATTGAGTGTCTATGGGACGTTTATTCACAATTTTCCTTTCAATAAATAGTTTTGGAGATGTTAACTGAATTTTGCACAAAGACGCCAAACCAAGCAACACGTTCCGAAAATTCCAAATTAAGACTTTCAATACAAATTGAGATATAGAGTATTTTTAATTCCCTTTATTCCATTCAAAGACGGATAATTTAAGACGTGTACAGATTCAAATAAGGTTTGAAGCCCTTTTGATGGGTTAAATAATGATGTGGTTTTATTTTTACTCACATACATTTGTGCAAGACAATTTTGGAATGCGCAATGCTATTTATCTTATACAAAGCCATTTATGACGTGAAATACAGTTTTTAATTAAAGGCACATAACTCCATGAATAATGACTGCAAAAAAGGTAAGAGATAAGTCCAGTGAGTGCCACAATCACCGCAGCCCTTCCCAGATACAAAGAGGAAAAGGAAACAGACAAAACCAAACAAGCGCTAATCGAACAAACGTACGAAAAACACTAAGATAAGCTCCCTTTTCCCAAAGCGAGGTAATCGCAATGCTAAAAGGACTGAAAAACACAAGAACAAAATAATACAAGGCAAGACCTAAACAAAGCGCCTCATAGAATAAACCACAAAGCAACAAAGAGTAAGACTAACACCGCCTTAGAACGGACAGTAGAATAAACCACCGCGAGGTTTAAAACACTTTAACAAAACAGCACCTTTTGTGTTTTGCAAAGCTACACGCGTGACAAAACGTGGTGATAAAATATTTTACGAACAAATTTACTCACGAGACGGTATTCAAAAATACAAGATCTGTTACTTTCTATTGCCTTTGAGTAATAAACATTGAAACAATAAAAATAGCGCTGCATCGATAAATTTCACCATATTACTGACATAAAAAACGCTGCACTGATAAACATTTAGGCTGCAATGCTAAAATTTATCAGCGCAGCAATACCGCTGCTTTTGATCACTTTGGTATACCATGTAAAACAAGTATTAGATTGTTACACTATTTTTGTCCTATTTTAGGACAAGTGTGATAAGGCGTTAAGAGTTCGAATACATAGGGCAATACGGTACATACAGATACATGAAACACTCAACCACCGCTGACAAATCTGAACGCCTAAACACTGAATGCAAATATACATAAGCTCAGCAGTGCAGAATAAAAAAACAACAACAACAGAAACCAAAAAAACAAAAAAAAAAAAACAAAAAAAAAAACAAAAAAAAAACAAACAAAAAAAACCCCAAAACAAAAAAACAAAAAACAAAAACAAAACAAAACAAAAACATCACGAACATTAAAATAAACATGTCATCACGAAAACATACCTATATAATTTTGACCCCCTTAAACCCCACTTTTATATAGTAAAACTGGGGTTTACAGGGGTACACATTATTTCTCTTATTTTTTGCTAAAAACACAGATTGTGGTTCTCGTTAGAACCGCCTGGCAGAGGCGGTTCTAACAAGTACCCACAATCTATCTTTTGAGCAGAAATATGAAAAATATCAGAGTTTTTTTGAGGTGAAATTTTCTATATATTTAAATAAGCGTGTTTTCGTTATGACTTATCCTTGATATCTATTGTAACGCATTACGTTAACACACCTATGTGAAACCGCAACTTCTTAGCCATAACTCTATATAAACCATTTTTTAAGTAAAAATATTCATCTGATTGATTATTTTTCTGATTTTTCCTACTAACTACCTAAATCATGTTTTTATAAAGAATAATTCAAGTATTTATCTAGATACCCAGTTTGTCTAGAGTTATGTAATCAATGGATTTTACCATATAAGATAAGCAATTAGCAGGATTTTGGTTATCAAACACATTAAGGCGCATATATACAGTACAAAATATATTGAAAGTGACCATCAATTGAAGAGCTAGTTTAAAATTTGCTACATTCAGAAAGTCTACCTAAAAAGGTACCCCACTTAATACCCGTTTTACTAAGGGGGTGCATGGAATTAAACATTGCATAGACTTGTTTACACAATATGTGCCTCCGACGGGAGCTACTTCTTCGCAGCTCAGAGACGACTCGGCGCTCTCAAAGCATCGATAAATTCATCGTGTAACCAATGAAAGGTGTAACAAAACTGTGATGATTACATAAACGCTTATGCAAGTTATACATTAAACGTTTCCATGATTTGTCACAGGCACAGGATATTGACACGGCGACCCGACCAATAAGCAGAGAGGCTATTGGCACGGCGGCCGGGATAATGAGAACTTGTAAGTGGCTATGAAATGTAACAGAATATCATCACATGTATTTTGGTCAGGTTAAATAAGACTTTAGTCAGTGAAAAAAGAAAACTTTTGTTATGATTCAGTTTGGTACATATGAAGAAAGTAATGATAAGAGAAGCAAGAGATGAAATTTTGGACGCAAGGATATAGATAACACACATCAAATTCATAGCATACTATAAATGGTATAGGTCGTCGCTGTAATCTATTACATGCATTGCGAGTATAAGCTGTAAAGGCTATTGTTCTTCTTAGCAATGAACATATACACGCAACTGAAAATAACTTCATTCAAGATATCCCAGGTGAAAATAAAATACATCACGGAAACATGCCTATATAATTTTGACCCCCTTAAACCCCACTTTTATATAGTAAAACTGGGGTTTACAGGGGTATACATTATTTTTCTTATTTCTGCTCAAAAACATAGATTGTGGGTACTCGTTAGAACCGCCTCACCAAGGCGGTTCTAACGAGTACCCACAATCTATGTTTTGAGCAGAAATATGAAAAATATCAGAGTTTTTTATCTGAAAATTTTCAGTTTTTAGAGGTAAAATTTTTTTATATATATTTGAATAGGCGTGTTTTCGTAATGAAGTAAAACAAATAGATAGAAAAACAACAACAACAAAAAAAAAAAAAAAAAAAAAAAAACAACAACAAAAAAAAAAAAAAAAAAAAAAAAAAAATCAGGTATCCTAAAATACAACCTTAGCAATAAAATAATCTGGTCATATGTGCCTACATGTGGTATGAATATTCTTAATTTCATGTGACGCTACATAAAATTCTAGAGTACATTCCCGAGAGTACTTTGGTAATTCTACACATCTTTACTCAGTATAAATTTAAAAAAAAAAAAACTTGAAGTTAAATGATAAGATAATAAGATCAGCGTGTTTGTCTATATACATGAGCTGCATTGTGAGAAAACCTGCCTTCTGACATATGTGCCAAACAAAGACTCAAATCAGCCTCGACATTCGTGCAGTCTGATCGGTGCCTTCGTCGTCCGCATCACGAAAACACGCCTATATAATTCTGACCCCCTTAAACCCCACTTTTATATAGTAAAACCGGGGTTTACAGGGGTAAACCTTATTTTTCTTATTTCTGCTCAAAAACATAGATTGTGGGTACTCGTTAGAACCGCCTCGACGAGGCGGTTCTAACGAGTACCCTCAATCTATGTTTTGAGCAGAAAAATGAAAAGTATCAGAGTTTTTTGTCTGAAAATTTTCAGTTTTTGGAGGTGAAATTTTCTATATATTTGAATAGGCGTGTTTTCGTAATGGAAGATTCTGATCAGGCTGCACGAATGCGCTGGCTAATCTGAATTTTTCCTTTGTGCACATGTCCGAAGATACGTTTTCCGACCTGACAATACCGCTCATAGGTTTGTCTTATTTCTTTATAGTGCGCTTGTAGTTTGTTCCCATATGTCCGTGTTCTAGTCATATTCTGAAATAAATGAAAACATGGTTTGCTTCATTCATTTATAGCTACTACTGATAATATATTGAACAAGTAAGAACCTGATTGGAATACGCAGACTAGTAGGTTTCAGTTCTGTTCGCACTTCATGTAAAGACATGTTTTGGTACCGCGGTTTGTTCAAATTATGTTCTGTGATTGTGACACTTTTAAACAGCTTTATTATGTTTTGTTTGGTTTGGTACGGAATTTAATCTCACCTCAGAAAATGCCGCAACCACACAGAAAAGCCATCTGAAGTCAGCGAAAGACAATAGAATGATGTATTTATGAACTCACAGTCTGTACCCACAAAATTGGGCAAACAGACATAGTTTTTCCGTATGCTTTAAAACCTTTGAGTTTCTGAAGGCGACTCTTCTTGGACATATACACAGTTGCAAATACTCATCATCATGAAAACACGCCCATATAATTTTGACCCCCTTAAACCCCACAGTGCACTTAGTAGAACTGGGGTTTTCAGGGATATACATTATTTTTCTTATTTCTGTTTAAAAACATAGATTGTAGGTACTCGTTAGAACCGCCTCACCGAGGCGGTTCTAACGAGTACCTACAATCTATGTTTTGAGCCGAAATATGAGAAATATCATTTTTTATCTGAAATTTTTCATTTCTTGGTGGTAAACTTTTCAGTTTATTTGAATAGGCGTGTTTTCGTAATGATTTAGTTTATGACATGCGTATTGTTTGCTATAGTTTGTTTGCTCTTCCTCTTGGTGTCATGGGTAGGATGTATTCTGTGATTGTGACTCTTTCTGGGTATCTATACTTTTTATCTGTACTTTTGTTCCGACTTACATGAAATGACAAAATGACAACAGAAAAAAGCACCTTATCGAAAACCTGAACACACAACTGAATAATGAGCGAGGAAACGATGGCAAACTTCACCTTGGATCGGTCAACAGTAAAAGCGTTGGTTGTGAGGAAACGGAAGGAGTTTAAAACTAGTTTTATATATATACAATCCTCCACAAATCCTGATTGTTCGGGGGTTCTCAAACTTATCAGTAGCAACACAGAACTAGACACATATAAATTAATTTAAAGTATCAACTCTATAATGAAACGGAGATGAGTGCTCGACTGCAAACCAAAACGCAGAGCAAATAAAGAAAAGCTCCTATTTTCGTCTCTTGAACATGCTTTAGAGGTCATCTTTAAAGCCAGTGGTATCTCAGATATTCTTGCGTACTTTCTCATTTATCTACATACGATCTATTTAGCAATTTGTTCTGCATGGTATTTGATTCATACTCATGTATTATTTTTCATCGTACTGTTTATAACATAGTTTTGAAAGGTGCTTGAAATAACAAAATATAGAAATACGTTATCATAAAAATAAACTGCATTAAATGGACAATAAATGACTATATTATGTCGTATTGTACATACTTATGTACTGATATACTTAAAGATTAAATCAAACTCGAATACAGTCTAATCATGATACTTTGGACAATATTCACTTAACAGAGTAACTGGTGTGGAAGTGTGAATTAAATCTATATGAAGGTCGGCTGCGATTCTGCTGGAACACTTTTTTTATAATCACAATTGCTTTTGACGGACATTTCGGGAGAAAATCTATTGTAAAATATTAGCCGCAACGTCAGAAAACGTGCCTTCGGACATATGCGCCCAGCGAAAATTCATTCGGGCAGTCTAATCAGAATCTGCACTGGGCACATTTTGGACAGCCAAGGATGCAAAGTTTTTTCATGCGAACTACGAAGACTCTGACCAGACTGCGCGGATGCGCAGGCTCATTTGAGTCTACTTTGTGCTATTGGCCTTACATGTCTGAAGGTATTTTTCGGCTCATAAATATAAAAACGTCCGTTCTTTGTTGATATTTGTTATACCTACCTGAGAGACGTGTTCCCTTCACAAAGTAGCCATATTACATTAGAAACTTCAGAAACATGAAGATGATGAGAAGAATCGGTTTCGTAATTATACTCCTCACAGCGATGTTCCGCAGGGCAGCTGTGCATGTAGCTGAAACAAAATGACAAAACGATAATGATAAAATCGGGAACTGAAACCCGATAAGGGAAAGCACTTTTTTTAAAACTGCTTGATAAGATATCTATTCTAAAAGAAAAGAATTTGCTCCCCTTGTGGACAAACTCTTTCCTTTTAGAGACAAACGTTTTTAGAAGAAATCTGGTGTACTTTCTGTAAAGAGGTCTACTCTAAAAGAAAAGAATTGGCTCCCCTTGTAAGCAAATTCTTTCTGTTTAAAGATGAACCTTTTTTGAAGACATTTGGCGTGTAGAAAAGCATCCTTCGCTATCAAAAATGCGCCAAGTGAAGATTGTGATCAGACTGTGTTAATACGACGGATGACTTCCCAGCTAGCATTCTTTAAAAATCTACAGCGGGCCGTTATCGGCTCGTCAGCTACTCTGACGGGCCGAAAACGGCCCGGTATAGATTTATGAAGAATCCTTACTGGGTTTGATCTTTGCAGGGCGCACATGTCCGAAAGTACTTTTCTGACGTTGAGGCTCTTATTTGACCTGGCGCTATAATTAACACTCACAAAAACATGCCTATATAATTTTGACCCCCTTAAACCCCACTTTTATATTGTTAACCTGGGGTTTACAGGGGTATACATTATTTTTTCCTTATTTCTGCTTAAAAACATACATTGTGGGTGCTCGTTAGAACCGCCTCGCCGAGGCGGTTCTAACGAGTACCCACAATCTTTGTTTTTAGCAGAAATGTGAAAAATATCAGCGTTTTTTTATCTGAAAATTTTCAGTTTTAGGAGGTGAAATTTTCTACATATTTGTATAGGCGTGTTATCGTAATGAATCAATGGCTCAAACTATCTACGTCAAGACTAAATATCTGTTTGAGCCACTGAAGCTCCATTGTATAAATTTATATTAAATCAGGTTTGAACCCCTCTCCCCAATCATTTCTGATGTGACCATTGCAAGAAGTACTTCGGTTTCCGTTTTTATTGTTCTTTTACGATTGTCTGTTTGTTTTCAATAGTCATATCAAAGACTTTCATCCCTTTTCTAATGGTATGGGAGTGCTGTGTTCCGCGCTTGTGGGTTTTTTGCTTGATATCTTCATATTTATTTATTTATTTATTTCAGGCGATTCATCCGAACATAACTGATAGGTGCGGAATTAAATGAACTTTCTACTTCTATTGACGCAATATTCTTTTCGTGTAAAGTGCACATGGGTTGTGTATTCAAACAAAACTATCTCCATATTTATTTATTTATATATTTTCAGCTGCAGATTTAACTGAAGCTAAACACTCACATTTTTAATAACACAATGCTTTGTTATTGTAAAGAACAATGGAGCACTATAACTTCAAGCAAAACTAAGCAAATAAATATCCAGTCTTAGACAGACCCCAATAACATTAAGCTATTGCGTAAGCTTTAATTCGATATATACGGTCAAACACATTGTTCTTCTTATCCGTTATATAGAAATCACTACCTCTATAATATAATCCATCAATCAAGAAGTACACTAGAACCTCTTTATGAAACGGTTTATTTCAACAAGGTGTCAAATATAACACGGTTTATATATAAACCCTAAAATGTTGTTTCGAACAAAACATGAAAAGCTTATATAGACAAATGACCATTTTCCGCTTTTTTTATATATATGATTAATGCATTCTTGTTTGAATTATAAAATGGTTGTTTAACTAAGCCTGTTCTTTTTTTGTTTTAGAGTTAAAATTGGGTGGCGGTGTGTTCTTCCCACGTAGAAGATGAAAGTTTCAAATTGTTATGTAACGCAAAACAAAACCGTGTTTCTTAAATATTTGAAGTGAGCCGGTGTACAGCATGTCTTACATGATTGTATGTACGCCCAATGAAGACTCAGATCAGCTTGTGCCTCCGCGCAACATAACCAGAGACTTCGCTGTCCGCCTGAAGAAGCCGTCACGAAAGTATGCCTATATAATTTTTACCCACTTAAACCCCACTTTCATATAGTAAAACTGGGGTTTACAGGTGTATACAATATTTTTCTTATTTCTGCACAAAAACATAGATAGTGGTACTCGTTAGAACCGCCTCGGCGAGGCGGTTCTAACGAGTACCAACAGCCTATGTTTTGAGCAGAAATATGAAAAATATCAGAGTTTTTTATTTGAAAAAATTCAGTTTTTCGAGGTGAAATTTTCTATATATATTTGAATAGGCGTGTTTACGTAATGTCCAGAGTCTTCGCTGTCCACCTGAAGAAGCTTTGGATCCTTGGCTAACCACAGAATGCTCTATAAAGATTCAGATCAGACTGCACGGAATCTGATCAGTCTTCGCTGGGCGCACATCCACTTATGTAGTAATGTTGTGCCCCGGTTCAAGGTTCTTTTTTTGCATACAAGACTGTATATTTATGTGCATGAGTTTCCAGGACAATGTACGCTTGTGTAGTTTCAACCTTCAACAGAATTAACACACTTTACAGGTTGCTTCTTGGAAGGTGAATGAACAGCACATACTATACTTTCTGTAATTAGCAGATACAGGGTAGTTACCTCATGCCAGCAACTTATTGTCAAAAGGAGAAAAGAATAAACAGAAAATTTCCGACAAAGGAGAAAAATCAAATGGAAATATTATGACTGAGTTGTAGCATATAGTTATCAGACAACAAGACTGAGAAAAGGTTTCTCCCACTGCTCCCCACCACACCCTTCCCTGGCTACATTACGATTTAATCAGGATTAGATTTAATCAATAAGTTTTGAAATCATTTGGTTTAAAGTTAAACGCTCAGGGGGACACAAGCTTTTACTGAGCTTCAGAATGTGTCACAGTAGAGCTTACATAGTCCCGCACTGAGGTTATATGCATACTATAAAAACACATAAAAGTAAAGGCTGGGACATTGTTTGAATGCTTCCGGATATAAGGGTTTCTCTTCACAATCAGGGCCCAGTTATTAAAAGCATCGTTTGCTTAACAAGCTCGTTAATGTTAAACTAGTTAACTGTTGTAGTTTAGGTTTTTTTCAAATACATTGATATTTTAGCTGCAAAAAATGTGAGTAACTTTTGCAAAATTATCAATGTATTTGCCATATTTCAAGATAGAAATTTTAACCTCACGTTAGCTAATAACTTGTTAAGTTTTGAGCAACTGGGCCCAGATTGTATCTCTGGGACACCTCTAGCCCTGTCGGATGCTATATACTGTCATCCATTGTTTCCAACACTCGATACAGCGACAAAATTTGTTAGAATGATTATTTGAATGTCATGAAATCTTCGCTCAAGAGGCGACATGTCAGTTAATCAGAAATTGTATACAATCTATGAAATTATGCATGAAAATTATACATGTCTGTCTGTCTGTTTGAATATGCCTAATTTTGTTTGTGTTTAATATCGAATTAATGATTTTCCGAAAAACGATTTTAGTATGTTGACCTCAGACTTATTAAATATTAAATACTTCAAGAAACATATGTTTTGGATATTCGTTGGAATTGCCTCACTAACAAATATCCGAACATATATTCTATAAGGAAATAAGAATAAACCAATGATTTTCTTACGTATCATTCTGCTCATTAAGGGCTCTTTACGATAGCAGATTCATTTCAATGGCAACAGCTTTGTTGAAAAATGCTGTCGTTGTAACTAGGTTTTATTGTGTATTTTGTATATATTAAAACGTCTTGAAGCCATCATGTTCTAAAAGCTTTGTATAAACAGAAAGGACGGCAATGATCAAGAATCGATATAATTACCTAACACCTTCCGTCCAAGACATCAAAGGTAAAGAAAGACTTAAAGCAACGGCACCACAATCAAAAGGCTACAAGCAGAAAGCCAAAAGGACAGTTTCTAAAAAAAAAAAAGAAAAGGTCAGTAAAAGCCTTACTGAGGGACGTAAATCGATCTTACGTGGCCACAACCTTCGCCCTTAGTTCTGCCGTGGTATACATAAGACATGTGTTCAGTCCGCGAGAAGGGTTTCTAATAAATCAATGCAACATCTCCGACAACATAAAAATCAAACGAATACAGAGATGAAACAAGAATGAGGACTCGACAGCAAGAAATAAATGAAATGCTGAAGCAAAAGAAAACCAACAGTTGGACTCCAATGGGCCCGACCAGAGCAAGAGCAACATGCACCAACAGACTTACTTAAAAGCCTTTATGCCGGAGCCGTCATAGAATCGGAGGCCCGACCCGCCGACGTACAAGCAAAAAAGAAGCAAAGCTATTAACTGAGATCGGGTTAACTACCATGCATGCAGTCTGTCGTATTACATTTGTGTTTTACCCAATCTTTATATATTGAAAAAAGATTTTACGAAACTGAGTACTAAAGTCATTGCAAGCATATTATTTTTTTTCTTATTTTTTATACTAAGTCATCATAAAATTCAGGTTACTAAAGGCCTTGTTGCAGAAGAGATTTGTCCAACATTGAATTTTGAAACTAAATCGAAATGACATCTATAAAATTTAGAAAAAGGTTTGCGAAGATTATGGTACCAATAGCCCTGATTTAGAAGTTTAGCATTTAATAATTTATAAGCCAGTAACATGACTAGATACTCTGGCGAACCGAATTAGTTGCTATATATAAACACCGTATGATGGTCGACAAATAACATTTGGCTTGTGTACTGCCTGCCATGATTTGTTTGCTCTTCCTTTATGTGTCGTAAGGAGGTTATGACCTGTGATTTTGGCTATTACTGAAAATCTTCCATACTGTTTTTAAAACCATTTTGTTAAAATTTCACGTGATTGCTTAAAGCGTGATTGCTTTACTGGCACAGCAAAACTTGTTAGTCTAGATCATATATTTCCCCAGCTGGCCACTTGTCATAACAACATGTTATCCATTAACTGAGTATTGGTTACAACACCAGGGTTGATTTTTATAGCTTTAACCATGTATGTAAATTGTGGTCCATTATCCGATGGTATTCTTGTTTGTGCACGGAAGTGCATACCTAGTCATACCGCGCGCATTTCTACGCTAGTCTTAGTTTTGATGTAGTCAAAAATATATCATTTGAGCTGGGGCACGGCATTTTCTACAAGATGGCATGTGCCATCACGAAAACATGCCTATATAATGTTGACCCCCTTAAACCCCACTTTTAAATAGTAAAACTGGGGTTAATAGGTGTTCTAACGAGTACCCACAATCTATGTTTTGAGCAGAAATATGAAAAATATCAGAATTTTTATCTGAAAATTTTCGTTTTTAGGTGGTAAAATTTTTTTTATATATTTGAATACGCTTGTTTTCGTAATGGCCTGAAGAAATCGCTTTTGATCCACGGCTACCCACATAGGTTGCTGGACACATTCTTGTAGGAAATGTTGTGTCCCGGCTCATTTGTTTTTCTATTGCAAGCCCTACTGTGGTGTTACTCTATAGCCCAAAATAGTGTTGTTTATCTAGCTTTGAAGTATAAGTTCTATTCTTTTTATGGCCAAGTGTTAATTTCAAGAGATCTTCGGAGACTTCAACAACTACTTAAAGCCTAATCTTGTGTCAAAAGTGAGAAAGTTTTATGACTGACGCCTTTGTTTGGTTATCAGATTCAAGATACCGGGGTTGAAACTTGTCAATTGGAAATTTATTCCCGTATTCAACTGAGTCTACATTAAATCAGCGTTGGTGGCTATGAAAAATAAATCATTGTGTTACTGCATTTTACGGTCTTTGAACTTTGAATCTGAGTGGGAAGTTCATTTGAGCGTTTGTAATAAAACTGATCTCTCTCTCTCTCTCTCTCTCTCTCTCTCTCTCTACATTTAATTGTTCCTTTTAATTGAAATCGGTTTTGATCATAGTGATTAATTTTATTTGTTTGTTTTCGCTTTGATGCACTGACTGAGTTGGGAGCCTTAATGCGAACCGAATTTTTATTTATTTCTGAATTAAGAGTAGCATCGGTACCCAGGGTGCAGTTGGCCGGCTGAAAAGTGCTTTAAATCCCAGGTACTTTATTCTACTGACCATTCTAAGGCGGTGGTTCTGGTGTTGATCTTACTCTTTGTAACTTTGTGCTTCCCACATTGCTTTCTGTTTTTTTTTCTATATGTGTTGTGTTGCTAGCATTGTGGTTACCGTCTTCAATAGCTGCCCATTTTTCTTTCTGTTTTACTAGTTGTGTTGTGACGCTAATATATTGGTCACCTTCAACAGCTGCCCAGTTAGCTTTCTGTTTTGCTATTTGTGATTAAGAGTGGCATCGGGACCCAGGGTGGTTAGCTCGCTGTAAAAGTGCTTTAAATCTTCAGCTGGTTTATTCTACTGACAGTTCTATGGCGGTGGCCCCGGTGTTAGTATTACTGTTTGTTGCTTTGTGGTTTATTCTACGAGCGATTTGTTTTAAGCCGTGACTTGTGTTATTTTGTTCTTGTGTTTTTTGTCCTTTTAGCTTTGCAATTACCTCGCTTGGGGAAGAGAGAGCAAATCTTAGTGCTTTTCGTAGGTTTGTTAGATTTGCGCTTGTTTGGTTTTGTCTGTTTCCTCTTCCTCTTGGTGTCTGGGAAGGGCTGCGGCTTGTAATTGTTGCACTCCCTGGACTTTTCTCTTACCCTTTTTGAAATATTTACCTCTCTCTCTTCCACTCTCCCTCTCTCTTTCTCTCTCCCCTCGCGCTCTGTCTCTCTCTTTCACACACACACACACATAAACACACACACACACACAGACAGAGGCGCATCAAGTGAAGACAAAAAATGTTTTGGTCTGTCTGTGCACCCGTACAGTATGAAAGCGCCTTCGATTTCCCTTCACAGCTTCTTCGCACATTGTGAAATGTGTCAATAGTGAGCAAAGGCCCAGAAGAGACATATTGGAAATGGGTATGCGCTTTCAAGGGTAGTAAGCTTTTAGTGGTCAAGATGAATACACTTTGTGTTTGTTCTTTTTTCAACCATTTTATACATGGGAGATAACTCTTGTGGCGTCATGTTTGCTTTCCCACACAAACCCTTTCTTAAAATGGCCCTACAGTAAAAGAAACAAATTTGCTTCCATGGTGAGCATTTATTTCCTTTTAGTGTATATCCCATTTCGGAAGCGAGCAAACAACTAGTTTGATAGCGCTGTATGCATTTCCTCATAAACTTTCTCTTCACTAGAAAACTATGTTTTATTTAAGACAAGGAAGTACAACGTCACGGGTTACACATAAATTTCAATGAGACAGTAATGTAAAATGAACATAAAGAACGACATGCATAAAGGATGCCAAAACATTTGCTGAAAAATAAAAGTCGGTTAAACTCTCCCTGTAATCAGTTAGTGGAATAGTGTACGGTTTAGATACTTCATTTTTGAATTAATCCTTTCTGAGCTAATGATAGACAGTTTCAGACAGACCAACAGGCAATAAATATTTATTCAAATTTTGGGATAGGTATTGTTAGGAATTATTTTCCAAATCAGTAGCGTGAAAATATGGTAGTTACTAAATTCTGCACAATCTATATGTATATATAATATAAATTTTCTTGGCTGACTATAAATAAAAACAAAACAATAAAATATGTTTTCTTATTTTTCCTAGGACATAAGCATATAGTTAAGACAGAGATAATTTTAAATTCAATGTCAAATACATATAAGTGAAAATGTAATAAAATGGTTGTCAAAATATTAGTGATGATAAAAAAATGTCAAAATGTAAGTGCAGATATGGTCGAAATGTAAGTAAATAATTAAAAAAAATTGTCAAAATGTAAGCGAAGATATAAAAATATAAAACAAAATGTAAGCGCAGATATAAAAATGTAAGTCAAAGTTTGATTGAAAATATAAAAGTATGTCAAAATGTACCTAAAATATAAAGATATAAGTCAAGCTGTTTTTTTCTGTGATAAATGAGGACAAAACATATTTAACCCTTAAAGCGCCAAGAAAAACTGCATCTGAAAATGTCGTCTGTTTATGTCGTCTGCTGAATATTCTTGCAAACTTCTCAAAGCTATTTTTTGCATACCGGCCAACAGTGTGGACCCAAAGGTCCTAAAGGAGCAGTCTGATCTGGGTCCACACTGTTTGCAGAAATGACTTTTAAAATCACAAGCAGAAGACAAAGCAGACGACAATTGTTGTGATTGGCGCTTTAAGGGTTCCGATATATATGGAGTAGAACACGTGATGAGAGAGGCACTACGGTCAATGATGGATTCAGAGAGGATTCGTGGGGTTCAATCGACCCCTCTTTGACTCAAAATTCCATTTTCATGGGAAATTTCGGATAATTTTGATATTTTTTAATATAAATTTGGGATACCGTATTTACCCTAAATATTCAAACTCCTTATCCTTTACCTTATAGGTCTCTTCACTGTCCATTTTACTGCCTATGAATGTGTATAAAAGTCCTGGGTGATTTGCAAACAGTGTAGACCCTGATTAGATGCCGCTTTCTGTGGCGTCTTATCGGATTCTACACTGTTTGCTCAAGCGGCTTGTCTGTCCGAATACGTAATTTAGTACGGTATTTTGATCAAAGCTAACGCACAGAAAAATCATCCTGCATTCGCTCCTGTAGGTCAATATAGTTTTACCTCCCCTCTGAAATGGCGACTACTCTAAAACAATAATATGGTCCTAAAGGGGACACATTCTTTCTTTTCGTTTATTTGATTTGTTTTTGCTTCCAATGGAGTTTTATTCAAAACTTTTACATCTAGAGTATACCCTTTCTAAGAACCCATCGGGCAAATGAC